>JAOQMS010043311.1:0-12034 GCA_027563885.1 Erythroxylum longipes
TCCTTGAAGATCTCCTTTATCTTCAAATTAGCCTTCCAGATGATATTTATCTCTTAAAGCTGATGTTCATCCACTGCAATCTTATCCACCACGTCATCATGAACCACATCATCCAAAGTTGCCATGTCACTACTGATGTGTTTTCCACGTCATCATAGCCTATCCGCACATAAGTCCATTAATGCACGTCCATGGACAAGTCCATCTTCTATGATCAAGCTCACTTCATGGTGTAGTCTCGTTGCTCTATGACTAAGTACAAGTCATAATCTAAGTTAGTATAAAACCTCACATGTTTTACATACCTTCAACCTGCCTTGTCGAAGTCAAGTGCATTCGTGCACCCTCGAGTCTCGCATCACTTAGTTTGCCAACTCACAAAACTTTGCCTTGTTCCCTCATCAACACGCTTTCCTCGTGCTGACCTGCATGCCAAGCATTGATCAAGGTTTGCCAACACTCGCACGATCCCGCAATCTAGACTTAGGGGTCTAACAAACCACCCCAACTTGAAGAATTTGATACCCTCATTGAAATAATCTGTAGGCACTCCTTTATGAACTGTTCCCTCGAAGACTCCTTTGCCAACAGTCGAAGACTATAGCAAGCCTTCTCTTCCATTGTTACATCTCCCATGTACCACTTCCTCTTTTCATCGAGTTTCTTTTTGCATGAATCCTCCTCCACGAGGCTCATAACATTCAAATACGTAATGCTGTTGACGACTCCTTCCCCCGCGTCATCTTCATCGCTCCCTTCTTTGTCCTTCACGACTATAGAGTTCATCTGCTCCTCGCCCTTCTTCTTCTTTGGGCATTCTCGAGCATATTACGACCCATTGCAGATGAAGCGTGCAACCTTTCCCTTCGATTGCTTTTTTTTATATTGAGAAGATTTTCCCACTTTCTCTTTGTCTTTCTCCTTGCCATCCCAGGTTCCACCATTTTTCTTGCCCTCTTCACTGGGTAGAATTGGTGGTGGAAGTTAAAGATCCACCAAGGCATTTAATGTCGCTATTGCACTAGGGAGGTCCTTCATGTTCTGCCTTCGAAGCTCCATTTGTGCCCAACCTTGCAAGCCGCTAATGAAGTTGAACAACTTGTCTTCCTTTGACATGTTCTGCATGTCCAACATCACCGATGTTAACTCCCTCACATACTCCCTCACCGATCCATCTTGCTTCAACCACTTCAAAGCTTCCCTTGTGAGCCAGGAAGTGTTGTTGGGTAGGAACTGATCAGTTAGCTCCTTCTTCATCTTCTCCCAAGTGTCGATAGGAGGTCTCCCTGCACTGATTTCATTAGAGGTCCTCGTCCTCCACCACAGCTTGGCTTCACCCACCATGTACATTGTTGTGATTAACACCTTTTTTGAGTCCGCCACCTTTGCTGCTATAAAGTACTGGTCCATGTCCCAGAGAAAATTTTCGAGCTCCTTGGCACTCTGTTTGCATCGAAAAATTGTGGCTCTCGCACCTTCACTATAGTGTTTTCTACTCGAACACCCATATCGTGCTTTGCCATCGCACGTTTGAGCACCAATAGATCATAACTCAACTCCTCACGAGCTTTCATCTACTCCTCCAGTGCTCTTATAGTTGCTTGAAGTTCCCTCTCTAAGGTTACAATATGTTCCAATAAAGTAATTACTCCCGCATCCATTGCGGCTAGAGACTCAAGAATTGCCTCTATTTTATTAACCCTTTCTGTCAGATTACTTCCACTAACCATCTCTCTAGATTGCTCTAATACTAGCTGTCACAAAGGTCTACTTTAGACCCAAACTTTTACCACAAGTTACGCCTACCTTCATATGGCAATCCCGCTTCGGTCCAGCAAGATTCAGCCTTCTCACATGAATGCTACCGAATAATTCTATTATCCCTCAAACACCTCATGCTCACACAAGTGTTTAAAGTGTTTCGTTCATACACAAAATAACACAAGTGTAAAATAGAGTAAAGAAAGCAACAAGGGATATAAATGTAGCCGAAGCTACTCTTTCATTAACTTTCAACAAAATGTTAACAAAAGACACAAGTACCTCCTTCTCGAAGCACTCATAAGGAACTCTCCACTCGAAGACCTTACATGGAACTCCCTACTCGAAGCTCTTACAATGAGAACTCCCCATGAAGCTCTCAACTCTCAAAGCTCTCTTCTTTGAGTGATTTCTCCCAATGAGCTATCTCACTGATTGAATACTCTCTCTTCACTATCCTCTGTGAGTGAATGAATGGCTCTCAACTCTCATGATCTATTTATAGGCTCCTCCAGATGACTAAGAGTCCTAATAGAACTTTACTAGCTAAGATCACAATCTTATCTTATCTTACCTTTAATAGGATTAAGTTACATCACATTTAAAAGATTACCCTATCTAGGAATGATTTTCCTTATCCTTGAAGATCTCCTTTATCTTCAAATTAGCCTTCCAGATGATATTTATCTCTTAAAGCTGATGTTCATCCACTGCGATCTTATCTGTCACATCATCCAAAGTCGCCACATCATTGTTGATGTGTTTTCCATGTCATCACAACTTATCCGCACACAAGTCCATATTCCATGATCAAGCTCACTTCATAGTGCAGTCTCGTCGCTTCATGACTAAGTATAAGTCATAATCTGAGGTAGTATAAAACCTCACACATTTTACATACCTTTGACATGCCTCATTGAAGTCAAGTGCCCTCTCGTACCCTCGGGTCTTACATGACTTAGTTTGGTAACTAGTAGAACTTTGCCTTGTTCCCTAGTCAACACGCTTTCCTCGTGTTGACCTGCATGCCATGTATTGGTTAAGGCTCGCCAACACTCACACGATCCCATAGTTTGGAGTTAGGGGTCTAACATAAAGCTTCTTATTCTGGGATGCATGTCATGTCTGCGTCGTCGTCCTCTTCTCTCTTCCTTCGTCTCTTTCTCGATCTCTCAAGGTTCTCTCTTTTAGGGTTTTGTTTTTGGTGGATGATCAAAGCTCTTCAAAGGATAATTCTTCTGTTCTTTAATGTTCTATTTATGTCTTGGAAGCCTTAGGATTGATTTGGGGAGAAGCGGTCCAAAAAATCTTACAAAACTTGACGTTTTTAGCTGCGTTTGTGTCTGCCTGACGTAGGCCATGATTACGGTCCTACCTGCCACGATCGTGACCAGCACTTAACCCTCTTTGTCATGATTGTAGCCCAAAGTGCATGATTGTGGCCTAGCTCAAAGCTCTTTGTCACGATCATGGCCCAAAGGGCACGATCGTGGCCTGGGTCCTATTGGCTCCCCTCTTTTTGTCACGCTCATAAGCCATGGTTTTCGCTGCAAGCTCTTCGAAACTTCTCTGTTCTTTTCCGTTTATCCTGAAACACTAACAAACTCATCAAAGTACCTAAAAAACATAATATTTAAGCTCAAAGACTTATACTAACCCATAAAAACACTTAAAAACATAAAGTAACACATTAAAACCTAAACATACAGTAAACACTCAAATTAACACTTAATACAAACAAATTAAACCCTAAAACATAATGCAAATCACAATTATCAATATCCCCAAAATTAAACGTTTGCTTGTCCTTAAGTGAACAAAACAACAGACACATACTCAGCACACAACACACAATGCAATAATGAGATAATGGCTTCAACTTCATGAAATAAATTTATTCTTAAACACGGTCATATAAGTTATATCTAATCATTAACTTGCAAAATCTATATTTAGGTGCTTTGAACTAAATATACAAATTGATCGAGAACTAAGTGTTAATTTATTTACCCTTTTCAATTGCATACACACATTAATAATTCTTTAGTCCTTCAGGCTCTGTAACTGTTCCTAAGTATACTTTCATGAAAAGTCAAGCTTATAATAAGTTTGGTAGGTTTATTAAGGAAACACATTTTTTTATTTTTAGTTTGTTCTTAATCGTAGACTTAGTCTTTTCACGCAGAGGCAAACATTGTTAATGAATGTCGATCTGGTTACTCAACTAAGTTATATTTTTATTGAACAGCTTTGTTGAAGCGTCATTATAGCTTTTTGACATGAAGGAACATATTTATGATGCATGTCAATCTGGTTACTTAGCTATATCACGTTTTGAAGTCGCTACTAGCTCTATTCATGACCCGAAAGTTAGCAAAATAGTGATTTAGTTAACAAAAAATAGTTTTTTATTGCTACCTTATTATTTAAGCTACTCATTTCTATGAAAAATACTAGTTAATCTACTTAAGTTAAAAGGCCTCAAATTATAAATAAATGTGACAACCTAGAGGTTGCTAAATTTACACTAAATCCTAATTAAGTTGTATATTTATCCAATGACCCCTAATTCACTAATTTTGTGGGCTAATGATTATTTACAACCTATTTGACTATGTTCAAAATTAAAGAAATTTGACTCCATCTAAGCCATTGACATATTCAAACAATTCACAAAATGCAACCTAATATTATCATACCATATGCAAAATCATACTCAAGGTAAAAACACACAACCCTTCCCACATATGAACAACAAATTATCCTTAATATGATAAGGGTACACAAACACACCTGGGGGAAATAAACACAATATACAAAAAACATAGGAAGAAAATACTAAAAAAATAAAAAAAAGGTTAGAACATAAAACCGTGATGTTGACTGAGGTGCTAATGGTGATGGAGGCAGAGATCACATTTTCTTGATGCCTATGATTATTGCCTTATCTTATGCTTGCTTCAAAAAAAAAGTAAGAGAGTTAGCACTCCAAAACATTCCAAATTATTAAGAACTTATTTTGAAATTTAAACAAATCTAACTACGCAATAATTTAAACCTAACTACTAAATGTGCTCATTTATAGTTATTAGCTTGACCTTAATCCTTTAAAACTCAGCCAGGATCAATTATGAGCTGCTTACATCCACACTTCTCGTTCAACATCAATTTTATAGCCTGTGACTAAGCTACATATTGCAAAATGACTAGAAGGACAATATTAATAAAGTTGAGAAAACCAATTAGGCTCAGTAATGTCCTTTTTATAACAAACTGTCAATGAAATAGGGAACAACAAAACTCCCTAAATCTTCATCGAATCTAACAGTTTGACCTATAAGAAGGTGAGTTTCTATCTTTCTTCAATAATCACCATTATCTCCTCCGCTTCTTCTGCTTCACGAACAGAGACTTTCATAGCTTCTTAAAACTAGATGTCTGTTATCATCTGTTCTTTGTCCTTTTATTTTGCAGAAGATTCGAACACATCAATTGTCTGAATGAGAAACTCTCCTTCAGATTCTTTAATACATCATTTATGTTTAATGTCACTTGGTCATCATTAATCTGAAGGATAAGGTGCCTTTTGTGGGCATCTACTAAAGATTTTTCAATGTTCACACATAGTATATCAAGAATTGGGGAATAAAAGGCAGGGCTAGAATTCTTTTCTTCATCCTTTTTCTTCGTATCTCGGTCTTCAATAAGGTAAGGTTCAACATGGTATTCCACTAGTTCTTTTAGCTCTTCCCTATTCTTAAGTGTGATAGCCTCATATTGCTCTCGTTGATGTAATCCCATATTTCTCAGAAAGTCTTCCACACTTGTCTTATAAAATTCACGAGAAAGCTGTCTTACTTGAACCTCTAGATTGTAAATAGAAACAACGTGATTTTTCGTTACTTGCTCAATTTGCTCTTTTAGTCTCTTCTGGCCCTCTTCCATGTCTGTGAGCTTATCCAGGATCTTATCCAAATTAGAATCCTATGAACTAAAATCATCTTGTTGAATTCCTAATAGGTCTTGATGACCTAAGTGAGTCCTTACATTGTTGGACCATTGGAAATTTGGGTGGTTTGCCAACACGGAGTGTACGAGTTCATATAAGGATGATGACTTCCCCAATAAAATTAGGGCTCATTGAAATTTTCAAGAGTCCTTTGCTCCTTATAATATACATCTTCCATGATTGTTCTTTTATCTCTTTTAGCATTTATCTCTTTAGATGTCTCATTCTCATTCTAAGAAGTCATGATATGTCTTTACTTTACTCCCCAATTTTTTTTAATTTAAAAACAAAAGAACTTAGAATAAAGAACTAAACTAATCGCCTCACTGGCAATGATGCCAAAAACTTAATTGGGGTGTTTATGTTATGAAAAAGTTTTCACATTTATAACCTTGATATTTCTGCAAGTGCCCGCTAAAAGCTTATATCGGAATCTTTATCATAACAAATAAAAAACAATAGTTGTTTTCATTAAAACCTTAAATTGTTCCATTAAAAAAAACTAGCATTTTGTTTTTTATCAAAACTAAAACTTGATTCATTGAAACAAAAATCCAGCACTTGTTTTTACATAAAAATCAAAACTTGATTCATTGAAAGAAAAATCCAGTATTTTGGTTCTCGCAAAACCTAAACTATGCCAATACACAAAAGGATACATCAAAACCATTACCTCTTCATTTCTTCAATCTATGGCTGCTTCATTTTCATCATTACATCAATTTGTACGTTACAAAATCAAAATAAACATAAAAATAAAGCCAAGAAGGAAACATGGTGATGATAGACCACCCTTCTTGTTACAAACCAAATGAAGAAATCTTACATGGTAAATATAAATTCTATGGACAAACAAAAGAGCAAAAAATACACTATATATATTTCTATCAAATAAAAATATGCAGCATACAAAAAATAATTGCCAACCTATGCATCACATAAAGGAACCGAAATCATGTATAATAAACATGGATCTGATACCAATTGCTGGATCGAAAAATAAAACATGCAAGATTTCGCTAAAACGGTAGATTTCAAAACTTTTTTTTAGAAATCAAAACATAACGGAAGCAAAATAACCAAATCAACATGCCAGGCTATATATGATACGGTATATGGAAAATAATTATCATAAGAACAAGATGGAGATTATATTACCGACTCCTTTTGCTATAGCTTTAACTCCTCGCTGTGCTATCCTCTCTGTCTTTAGGCTTGCTTTTAAATCCTTTCCTTTGTCAATGTATCCTCTCCTTATTGTTGTATCCTTAAGCAATTTGATCTACCACTTGTTCTTCTTGTACAACTTGGTTAACAAGATCCTTTGGTGGGAAAGGTGAAGAAATATTTGGAGGAGATTTTCTTAAAAGAAAGAAACCAGATATGGGACACCTCTCATACAAATTTTGGATAACACATGCAAGAAAGGAGAGAGAGTCCAAAAATGTAAGAATCCCTCTCTTACACCTTGTCAATTTCGGTTATGCGTGAAAAGAAAGAAGAAGTGGAGAGCATCCAATGCATCATTTCATTCTTTAATCAAACATAATGAAGCCATTAAATGAGACTCTTCTCATTTGTTTGAAGACGGCTATATGAAAAGACCAATAACCTAAAATGACATGTCAATTTTAGTTTTAGTGATGAAAGAAGGAAGATGATCCGTCAAATACACCTCTTTCGTCTTTAATCAAATGAATGGTAAAAGGTTACATTACAAGCCATCATTAAAAGACAACCATTAAACTATTCCATTTCTTTATGAATTTTGTTTTGATTTAATTAATCTAATTAATCAAATTAAACCAAAGTCTAGCCCATTTCTAAATGTTCATTTGGGCTTCTAATTAACCATTAATTATTGCAAGCTCAACATTCAATCATGGGCTTTAAAACCTTCATTTATATTTTTTACTATTCTTAATAACCTTCCTTGAAGCTAAGTGGGGAATCTTATTAGACTTAGATAATTCAAGCTCTAATAAGCCCAGAATTAATTTAATCTCATTAGAATTAATTCTAGCTTATTAAATAAATGTCATTCTACTAAAGACAATTGGTTGAACTCTTGACTTACTAAATTATGAGAACACATATTTCAAATAAAATGTCCAATTGTAAACTCTATTATGAACCTTATTATAGCCATCCACACAACAAAGGGTAAAATTACTGTTTTGCCCTTATATTAGCTTTTTCTTCTAGATCTCCCGTTTTACTCTATGTGGTGATTAACACAAGATCTCATCTTGGTGTCAAGACTTGATGGGTAGCTAGTCCATCAAACTCCTAGCGCTAGTTTAATCACCAATCTCCATAAAACATCTAGGAGTGATGGTATCACTATAAACTCTTTATTTGAGTTAATGTTCCCTGATACATGTTTCAATTAATAATTCCAACATGCAGATACTCAATTAATACTCTGTAAAAAAATTCATTCTAATCATACAAAGAATTATAATAAAACACATATGAGTTCACCACTCATCAAGATTGTGGTTAGACATGTCAATTTCGGCCCTGCCTGGCCCAATTTTGGCCCAGGTTTGACGGGCCGTGGGCCGCGGGCCAGCCCGGCCCAGCCCGCGTCCCGATAAAACGGCATCGTTTTGTCCGAAACGACGCCGTTTTGTATTTTTATATTAAAAATATATGTAGACGGGCCGGGTTTGGCTCGGCCCGCCCATGACCGGTCAGGCGGCAGGCCGACCGTTGGCCGGTCGGGCCATCGGAGGGTCGGGCCAAGGGCCGGCCCCCGGCCCGCCATTTTTGAGGCCGAGGGCGGCCCGAGCCCGGCCCGGCCCGTTGACATCCCTAATTGTGGACCATAATAAGAAAATGCTAAAATCTATGTTTTAAGATTAAAGTAACGACCTACTTTATTCATTAAAGCATACGTGATTCCAGATTCATTTAATAATGCCATTATTGATAGTCAATAAATATCATGATATGAAACTCATCATTCCCTTAAAGTAAACTCCTTTACTTACATGGAGATAAATCATGAAACTATAGTCTAAACCATAATCAAGCGACCAACTTGATTATTGAACTGTGAATCAATTAATTTAGATTATAATAATATACATGTTTCCCAAACATCTCTATATATATGTATATTACTCACGAAAGAATTTTGGTACCTTATGAGTACTTTTATTATACTCATACATATAAAACCAAACTCTTTTGTTTTATTAATAATAAATATTTTCATTACAAAAAGCAACTGGAAGAAAATTAAGTTATAAGTAAATACACTTGCTTTCCAGGGCACTATATTTACATAACTCCAACAAATCTAGTCCTAAAATCTAAAGTCGGAGAATATTAAATAAATGTAAGCAAATAATGAATTTTAAGATGAGGAATAGCAAAATCAAATAACCAATTCAACTAACAAAATAATAATTGACAATTAACACTTAAATACAAACAATCACGATGACGATTAACAATTTTAAAAAACAATTAATGGAAATTGATCAATTTTGTTGAACAATGATCCCACACCCTCAAATTCCACCTAATGAGTTTACTGAAAGAGAGAAAGGGAAAATTATGTACCCTTAATAGCAACCTAACCGATTATGATTTATCGAATTAACGGTTCTAGATGATCTTAGGGTTAATTACTCTTTCTCTAGTTATATTTAAACCCTAAAGCATAAGCCCTAATCAGATTATGTGAAGTTGCAATCTCTCAATTAACAATCTATCTAAAACCTAATCAGTTCTTAAGTTTTCTAATAAAAAATTGGAAACCTGTATGTCATCTCTCTACAGAAGATTTACCAAATTGATTTAATTCTGAATATATTAATTTACCTAACTCTTGTTAGCCCAAATTAATTGCTTTCTCTCGATTCACCCTCTCAGTTTATTATCGAGATATGACGTACAGAATCAAACCACAATTAATTCAATAAACACCTAAAAAAATCAGATTTCATTAAATCAAAAATAATAATCCAAAGGTGAGCATAGAACATCAATCACAACGCAATTCTATCATCAAACAGTATATCCCAATTCTATAATCTAATAAAAATGAAATATATAGGAAACAAAACTCGACTGGATGATGGGCGGCTACGAATACGGAAAGCTTTTTATTCCAAGAAGCACGTCGTGTCTGCGTCATCTTCCTCTTCTCTCTTCTTTCTTCTCTTTCTCGAGCTCTCAAGGTTCTCTCTTTCTGGTGGCTGATCAAAGCTCTTCAAATGATGCTTCTTCTATTCTTTAATGTTCTATTTACGTCTTGGAAGCCCTAAGGTTCATCGAGGTTGAAATGGTTTGAAAGGTTTTGCAAAACTTGACATTTTCAGCTATTTTCGTGTCTGCTCAATGCAGGCCACGATCATGGCAGGCAGAAACATCTCCTCGCGGCCTAAAGTGAACGATCATGGCCTAGTTTAGAGCTATTTGTCATGATCGTTGCCCAAAGTGCATGATCGTGGCCTGGGTCCTGTTGGGTCACCTCTTTTTGTCACAATCGTAGCCTGTTATGCCACAATCATGGGCTATGATTTTGGCCCCAAACTCTTTAAAACTTCTCCGTTCTTTGCTATTTTCCCTATGGTCCTAACAAACACATCAAGTTACCTCAAAAGTAGAACATTTAAGCTCAAGGACTTATATTAACCTATAAAAACACTTAAACATATAAAGTAACACAACTGAAACCTGAATACACAAAAAACACTTAAATTAACACTTAATTCATAACAAATTAAACCCTAAAACATAATGCAAATCACAACTATCAACATCCCCACACTTAAACGCTTACTTGTCCCCAAGCAATCAAAACAACAAACACATACTCAGCACACAACACACAATGCAATAAAAAGATAATGGCTTCAACTTCATGAAACAAATTTAATCTTGAACACAGTCATACAAGTTATATCTAATCATTAACATTCAAAATCTATGTCTAGGGGATTTGAACTAAATATGCAAATTAATCAAGATCTAAGTGTTAATTTGTTTACCCTTTTCAATTGCACACACACATTAACAATTCTTTGGTCCTTCAGACTCTGTAACTATTCCTAAGTATATTTTCATGAAAAATAAAGCTTATTACAAGTCCGGTAGGTTTATTAAGTTAACACATTTTTTTAGTTTGTTCATAAACATAGACTTAGTATTTTTATGCAGAGCCAAACATTGGTAATGACTATCGATTCATAACCTGAAGGTTCAAAAAAATAATTGTTTATTGTCTACCTTGTTGTTTAAGCTACTCATTTCTATGAAAAATACTACTTAAGCTACTTAAGTTGAAAGGCCTCAAATTATGAATGAATGTGACTGTAACATCCCGTCACTTATACATACGGGTAGAACACAAAATTATGTGAGACATTGATATGACTTAAGCTAAATGAACGTTAGACATAAGTTATGATATACTGTTTGGCACATCCATACAATTCTACATATGCTTTTATTAGGCATTTCCGGATAATTATGACAAATTGTAATTATGACAAATGGTGAATTAGTGGAAATAAATAGTACACGTGAGGAGCATGGGATAATATTGTTTAAGTTAGGAAGGCCCCATTATAGGTTGTAATTATGACAAATAGTGAGTCAGAGGAGATGAATAGTACACGTGAGGGGCGTAGAATGAACTTTTAAGTTAGGAAGAATATGTCATAGTTTCCATTCCTAACTGAAATAGTCCATATAGCAACTCTCTTCCCTGACCTTCACCACCGAATAGCGACCTAGCAGTCTTTGTGGTGCTGATTCCTATTTCAGTGTTAAAGCACCTACACTGAGCACTTGCTAAGCGAGTAAGTAGTTATAATGTTGTTTCCACTGTGTAAATAAGCATGTGCATGTTGGATATACATATCTGCATGAAAAGGGGTTCACAGTGGAGAGAATAGATATGAGGGTTCTGGAGGTTAGTGAAGTTAAAAAGTAAACACAGAAGAAAGAAAATGCAGAAAGAACATGTAAACATAAATAGTAGTCTGTGATTTTGGTATGTATGTGAGTTTTGGCTCCTTGGAATTGTTTCATGTTTTGGAGCTAAGGAGGGAGTAGTATAGATGATACTTGCATGTTTGGCAGTGTAATAGCAATGGAAATGATGTATAGAACTCATATAGGCACGAGAGATAATATGTTCTGCTCCCCTCGTCTTCTGTATTGTATACTCTGTGATGACGTCAATTTCCTCTAGGTGACGTCATCTTCCTCTGTAAGGATGCAAATGCATCCTCTATGAGTCAT
>JAOQMS010043312.1:0-12034 GCA_027563885.1 Erythroxylum longipes
AAATCAATTTCATTCCTCACATGCCACAACTCACAACAACACAAACAATTAACAAAACCATTCAAAAATTGAAAAAAAACACACCAATATACAATCAGATTTTTGGATCAAATTGGGTCGGTGACAGGTTGGGTCCAGATCTGAGTGTTAATCCCAGATCTGTCGTCGGATGGCGGTGATAGGCGGTGACTCGCGACCGGAGGATGCAGGGACAGGCAGAGGATGATGCGGCGACAGGCAGAGGAGAGGATGCGCTGACAGGCGGCGCAGTGGAGGCGACCCGCGACAGGAGGCGACAACCAAAGGAGCAACGCACACCGAAGATGGAGGAGCAACACACTGGACGACGAGAGGATAGAGGCAAGGTGAGGAGACGTTGAGAGAGAGAGAAAGCAAAGAACCAAGACCAAGAGAGAAAATTCGAGAGGAGAGAAGAAGATAGTTAGAGTCAAGGGGGGTTGGGTATAAATTCTTTTTTCAAAATTGCAAAATAGTCCCTAAACAAAAGAGTTTTTGCGGTACTGGCCCGGTACCATCCGGTATAGCCGGTACCGATCGGTACCAGGCGAAAACACCCGGTACCGGCCGGTACCTTAGCAACCGGTACTGTTCCGTTTTTCGGTCGATACGGTACCGTTCAGCCCATAACAGTGCTTTGGACAGCCACTTCTTTAATCTTTTGAATATCTTACAATAAATATTACAAATAATATAGCATCAATAATTAAAAAAATTAATTAATCACAATTAAACCAAAATATGACAATTTTTGGCCTCTATAAAATAGAAACCACTATAAATGTAGATTTAGAGGAACTAAACAAATTAGCGGGTAAAATATGTATAAAACCTAACAATTCTATGAAGAAACTAGAGAAAAATGCCACTTATTCCAATGAGAAAATGCACTCAACAAATGCCTCCAAACTTAAACTCTTGCTTATCTCTAAGCAAAATTAAGAAAACCGTGCAGAACAGATTAAGGAGCACTCAATAATTGGAATTTTCAGAATTGCAATCACCGATTAAAATTTACCTTTAGCCACTTATCAAATCATATCCACCTTCATAGTGCAAGGATACCAAAGGTCGCTCAAACCCACACTCCTTAATTCAAGTCTAATTAGAAACCAACCAACTCATAAGAGTAGAGAAAAGCCAAGTAAATTCAAAGGCAATTTACAACCCAAGAGACTCTTAAGGTATTATCAGATTAACCAATCTTATAGGCAAAAATTCTCCATCCCATCTTTACTAATTTTTAGCACTCCTTTTAAAAGGATCAAAAGGTCTCTTTAGGGTTGTAACCGGGTTGTTGGGGTTTAAACTTGGCTTAGACCAAGGAAAAAGGGTAATAACAGCTCAAATGAAATGGAAACAATTATTCAAGAAATAAGAAAGTGTAAGGGATCTCTCTTTTTTTTATACTTATTTTTATCAAGTAAAAACTGTGGAAAAAAGGAAGAAAGAATTTTAGGCTACTCGTGAGATCAGCTTATAAATGTGATTTCCTTGAGGACTATAAGAATATTGGGACTATCTTACCAGTTTATCTCTTCAAGAGTTTTTTTTTTAGAAGAGAGGTTAGTAGCTCACTTATTCCCAAGTCCCAAATAATTGACTCCCCCCCAAACTCAGTTTCTTGTGTACTAGGGACAATAACTTTATACCCTTATTCTTTGAAGAAGCTGAAGATACAGAATACCCACAAAATTCTCACTTTTTTCGACCCCCCACGTATCTTTGCAACATCCCACTACCATAGGGTACGTACCCAAGCTTTTAGGAACATAACCTACGATAATGGTATGTTGGAGCATTAACGAATCCAACTTACACAAGACATCATCTAACATACTCGAAATTTGTTATCATTTTCTCATAAAACATTCGCTTCAGAAGATAGGACAGAACATCGTTTATATTCTGTCCTATCTTCTGAAGGGTCAAAAATAGGACAGAATATATACGATGGACAGTAATTCAGAACAAGTTTATGAATAGTAACACAGAAGATGTTTTTCAATTATCATAACTTTTCCTACAGATATCGGATTTAGGTGTTCTTTAGATGGTTCGAAAAAGGACTTCAAGATATAAAACTTTCATAAAGACCTCAAATACCAATTCTACCTTCTTAGGGGTCAAAAATGGAACAAAAAATAGGCCAACAAGACAGAAGATAGCAAAAAGAGAGAAGCAAGAGGAAAATTCCTATAACTTTCACTACAGATATCACATCAAGGTTTTATTTATATTTTCTAAAAGAGGACTTCAAGATATAAAACTTTCAAGCAAACCTCGAAGAAAAATTTTATCTTCTTAAGGGTAAAAAATAGGACAGAATATACACGATGAATAGTATCCCAGAAGAAGTTTATGAACAGTAACACAGAAGATGTATTTCAATTATTATAACTTTTACTAGAGATATCTGATCAATTTGTTGTTTATATGGTTTGAAAGATGAATTCAAGATATACAATTTAATGAATACCTCAAAGACAAACTCTATCTGCTTAGGGGTCAAAAATGGAATAGAACATAGGCCTAAAAGACAGAAGATAGCAAAAAGGCAGAAGGAAGAGGAAAATTGCTATAACTTTAACTACAGATATCTGATCAAGGTTTTATTTATATGGTTTAAAAGAGGACTTCAACAGCTACAACTTATATGAAAACATTGAAGACAAATTTTATCTTATGAAGGGTCAAAAATAGGACAGAATATACACAATGAACAGTAATCCAGAAGAATTATATGAACAGTAACACAGAATATGATTTACAATTAGCATAACTTTTCCTACAGATCGGATTTAGGTGTTCTTTATATGGTTAGAAATATTAATTCAAGATATACAACTTTCATGAAGACCTCAAAGAGCAATTCTATCTTCTTTGGGGTAAAAAATGGAACATAAGATAGGCCAAAAAGACAGAAGATAGCAAAAAGACAGAAGGAAGAGGAAAATAACTATAACTTTAATTACAGGTATCTGATCAATTTTTTCTTTATATGGTTTGAAGTAGGAATTCAAGGACTACAACTTCCACACAAAACTGGAAGACAAATTTTACCTTCTGAAGGGTCAAACATAGGACAGAATATTTATGATGAACAGTAACCCAGAAGAAGTTTATGAACAGTAACACATAAGATGTTTTTCAATTATCATAAATTTTCCTACAGATATCAGATTTACGTGTTCTTTAGATGGTACAAAAAAGGACTTCAAGATATAAAACTTTAATGAAGACCTCATAGACCAATTCTATCTTCTTAGTGGTCAAAAATGGAACAGAAAATAGGCCAACAAAATAGAAGATAGCAAAAAGACAGAAGGAAGAGGAAAATTGCTATAACTTTAACTACAGATATCTGACCAATTTTTTCATTATATGGTTTGAAAGAGGAATTCAAGATCTACAACTTCCATGAAAACCTTGAAATTTTATCTTCTGAATGGTCAAAAGTAAGAAAGAATATTTACGATGAACAGTAACACAGAAGAAGTTTACGAACAGTTACACAGAAGGTGTTTTTCAATTATCATAGCTTTGCCTATAGATATCAGATTTAGGTGTTCTTTAGATGGTATGAAAAAGGAATTTAAGATATAAAACTTTCATGAAGACTTTAATGACCAATTATATCTTCTTAGGGGTCAAAAATGGAACAGAAGATAGGCCAAAAAGACAGAAATAGCAAAAAGACAGAAGGAAGCGGAAAATTGCTATAAATTTTACTACAAATATCTTATAAAATTTTTCTTTTTATAGTTTGAAAGAAGACTTCAAGAGCTACAACTTCAATGCAAACCTGGAAGACAAATGTTATTTTCTGAAGGGTCAAAAATAGGACAAAATATATACGATGAGCAGTAACCCAGAAGAAGTTTATGAACAGTAACACAGAAGTTGTATGAATTAGCATAACTTTTCCTACAGATACCATATTTAGGTGTTCTTTATATGGTTAGAAATAGGACTTCGAGATATAAAACATTCATGTAGACCCCAAAGACTAATTCTATCTTATCAGTGGTCAAAAAAGGAACAGAAAGTAGGCCAAAAAGACAGAAGATAGCAAAAAGACAGAAGGAAGAGGAAAATTGCTATTACATTAACTACAGATATCGGATCAAGGTTTTTTTTTTTATGGTTTGAAAGTAGACTTTATGATCTACAACTTCTATGAAAACATGGAAGACAAATTTTATCTTTTGAAGGGTCAAAAATAGGACAGAATATTTACGATGAACAGTAACCTAGAAGAAGTTTATGAACAGTAACCCAGAAAAAAGGCAGACGAAAGCAAAAAATTGCTATAAATTTAACTACAGATATCTAATAAATTTTTCTTTATATAGTTTGAAAGAAGAATTCAAGAGCTAAAACTTCAATGCAAACCTGGAAGACAAGTTTTATCTTCTGAAGGATCAAAAATAGGATATAATATATACAATGAGCAGTAACCCAGAAGAAGATTATGAACAGTAACACAGAAGATGTATTACAATTAGCATAACTTTTCCTACAGATATCGGATTTTGGTGTTCTTTATATGGTTAGAAATAGGAATTAAAGATATACAACTTTCATACATACCCCAATGACCAATTATATCTTCTTAGGGTTCAAAAATGGAACAGAAGATAGGCCAAAAAGACAGAAGATAGCAAAAAGACAGAAGGAAGAGGAAAATAGCTATAACTTTAACTACAGATATCTGATCAATTTTGTCTTTATATGGTTTGAAATAGGACTTCAAGAGCTAAAACTTCTAGGCAAAACTAGAAGACAAATTTTTTCTTCTGAAGGGTCAAAAATAGGACAGAATATTTTAAATGAACAGTTACCCAGAAGAAGTTTATGAATAGTAACCGAAAAGAGGTTTTTCAATTATCATAAATTTTCCTACAGATATTGGATTTAGGTGTTCTTTAGATGTTTTGAAAAAGGAATTCAATATATAAAACTTTTATGAAGACTTCAAAGACCAATTTTATCTTCTTTGCGGTCAAAAATTGAACAGAAGATAGGCCAAAAAGATAGAAGATAGCAAAAAGACAGAAGGAAGAGGAAAATTGCTATAACTTTAACTACAAATATCTAATCAATTTTTTATTTATATGGTTTGAAAAAGGAGTTCAACATTTACAACTTCCATGAAAACCTAGAAGACAAATTTTATCTTCTGAAGGGTCAAAGATAGGACAAAATATTTTCGATGAATAGTAACCCAGAAGAAGTTTATGAACAGTAACACAGAAGATGTTTTTCAATTATCATAACTTTTCCTACAGATATTGGATTTAGGTGTCCTTTAGATGTTCTGAAAAAGGACTTCAGGATATAAAACTTTCATGCAGAACTCAAAGACCAATTCTATCTTCTTAGTGGTCAAAAATGGAACAGAAGATAGGCCGAAAAGATAGACGATAGCAAAAAGACAGAAGGAAGAGGAAAATTGCTATAACTTTAACTACAGATATCTGATAAATTTTTTCTTTATATGGTTTGAAAGAGGACTTCAAGAGATACAGCTTCAATGCAAACATGGAAGACAAATTTTATCATCTGAAGGGGTCAAAAATAGGACAAAATATTTACGATGAGCAGTAACCCAGAAGAAGTTTATGAACAGTGACACAGAAGATGTATTACAATTAGCATAACGTTTCCTATAGATATCAGATTTAGGTGTTCTTTATATGGTTAGAAATAGGACTTCAAGATATACAACTTTCATGTAGACCTCAAAGACCTATTCTATCTTCTTAGGGGTCAAAAATGGAACAGAAGATAGGCCAAAATGGGAGAGGGAAGAGGAAAATTACTATTACTTTAACTACAGATATCTGATCAAGGCTTTATTTATATGGTTTAAAATAGGACTTTAAGAGCTACAACTTCCATGAAAACTTGGAAGACAAATTTTTTCTTCTGAAGGGTCAAAAATAGGACAGAATATTTATGATGAACAGTAACCCAGAAGAAGTGTATGAACAGTAACACAGAAGATGTTTTACTATTAGCATAACTTTTCCTATAGATATCAGATTTAGGTGTTCTTTAGATGGTTTGAAAAAGGACTTCAAGATATAAAACTTTCATGTGGACCTCAATGACCAATTCTATCTTCTTTAGGCATGTGGACCTCAATGACCAATTCTATCTTCTTTAGGGGTAAAAAATGGAACAGAAGATAGGCCAAAAAGACAGAAGATAGCCAAAAGATAGATGGAAGAGAAAAATTGCTATAACTTTAACTACAGATATCTGATAAATTTTTCTTTATATGGTTTGAAAGAGGACTTCAAGAGCTACAACTTCCATGAAAACCTGGAAGACAAATTTTATCTTCTGAAGGGTGGAAAATAGGACAGAATATTTTCGATGAACAGTAACTTAGAAGAAGTTTATGAACAGTAACACAGAAGATGTTTTTCAATTATCATAACTTTTCCTACAGATATAGAATTTAGGTGTTCTTTAGATGGTCCGAAAAAGTACTTCAAGATATAAAACTTTCATGAAGAACTAAAAGACCAATTCTATCTTCTTAGCGGTAAAAAATGGAACAGAAGATAGGTCGAAAAGAGAGAAGATAGCAAAAAGACAGAAGGAAGAGGAAAATTGCTATAACTTTAACTACAAATATTTGTTCAATTTTTTCTTTATATGCATACATTATTTATAACAGAACATGATTTGTTTGTGCAAAAAGGTTTTTTCTTGTTTCTTAATTATAAACTTGTTACCCACGAGCTTTAAGCTCATGCCCTCCAATTTCTGTCCAATTCAGGTAAAGAACAAGAAAGTGAGTAAGTCGAGATAGAGGGCAGCACCCCAGTCTGCATGTTTTCTTTTGTATTCTTAAGTTAGATTTTTGAAATCTTGAGGCTTTAGCCACCTTTCAAGTTTTATTGGTTTAAGTGTACTAATGTATTGTGACTTGTAAGGTTGTTAAAACATTCGCTTCAGAAGATAGGACAGAACATCGTATATATTCTGTCCTATCATCTGAAGGGTCAAAAATAGGACAGAATATTTACGATGAACAGTATCCCAGAAGAAGTTTATGAACAGTAACACAGAAGATGTTTTTCAATTATCATAACTTTTCCTACAAGTATCGTATTTAGGTGTTCATTAGATAGTCTGAAAAAGGACTTCAAGATATAAAACTTTCATGCAAACCTCAAAGACCAATTCTATCTTCTTTGGGGTAGAAATGGAACAGAAGATAGGCCAAAAAGATAGAAGATAACCAAAAGACAGAAGGAAGAGGAAAATTGCTATAACTTTAACTACAGATATCTAATAAATTTTCTCTTTATATGGTTTGAAAGAGAACTTCAAGAGCTACAACTTCCATGAAAACCTGAAAGACAAATTTTATCTTCTGAAGGGTAAAAAATAGGACAGAATATTTACGATGAACAGTAACCTAGAAGAAGTTTATGAACAGTAACACAGAAGATGTTTTTCAATTATCATAACTTTTCCTACAGATATCAGATTTAGGTGTTCTTTAGATGGTTTGAAAAAGGAATTCATGATATAAAACTTTCATGCGGACCTCAAAGACCAATTCTATCTTCTTTGGGGTCAAAAATGGAACAGAAGATAGGCCAAAAAGACAGAAGATAGCAAAAAGATAGAAGGAAGAGGAAAATTGCTATAACTTTAACTACAGATATCTGATCAATTTTTTCTTTATATGGTTTGAAAGAGGACTTAAAGAGCTAAAACTTTTTTGAAAACTAGAAGACAAATTTTATCTTCTGAAGGGTCAAAAATAGGACAGAATATTTACGATGAACAGTAACCCAGAAGAAGTTTATGAACAGTAATACAGAAGGAAGCAGAAAATTGATATAAATTTAACTACAGATATCTGATAAAATTTTTATTTATATAGTTTGAAATAAGACTTCAAGAGCTACAACTTCAATGCAAACATGGAAGACAAATTTTATCTTCTGAAGAGTCAAAAATAGGACAAAACATATACGATGAGCAATAACCCAGAAGAAGTTTATGAACGGTAACACAGAAGATGTATTACAATTAGCATAAATTTTCCTACAGATATCAGATTTAGGTGTTCTTTAAGTGGTTAGAAATAGAACTTCAAGATATAAAACTTTCATGCAGATCTCAAAGACCATCTCTGTCTTCTTAGGGGTCAAAAATGGAATAGAAGATAGGCCAAAAAGACAGAAGATAGCAAAAAGACAGAAGGAAGAGGAAAATTGCTATTACTTTAACTACGGATATTTGATCAAGGTTTTATTTATATGGTTTAAAAGAGGACTTCAAGAGCTACAACTTACATGAAATCCTGGAAGACAAATTTTATCTTCTGAAGGGTCAAAAATAGGACAGAATTTTTACGATGAACAGTAACCCAGAAGAAGTTTATGAATAGTAACATATAAGATGTTTTTCAATTATCATAACTTTTCCTACAGATATCGGATTTGAGTGTTCTTTAGATGGTATGAAAAATTAATTCATGATATAAAACTTCCATGTGGACCTCAGAGACCAAGTCTATCTTCTTAGGGTCAAAAATGGAACAGAAGATAGGCCAAAAAGACAGAAGATAGGAAAAAGATAGAAGGAAGAGGAAAATTGCTATAACTTTAACTACAGATATCTGATCAATTTTTTCTTTATATGGTTTGAAAGAGGACTTAAAGAGCTAAAACTTTTTTGAAAACTAGAAGACAAATTTTATCTTCTGAAGGGTCAAAAATAGGACAGAATATTTACGATGAACAGTAACCCAGAAGAAGTTTATGAACAGTAACACAAAAGATATTTTTCAATTATCATAACTTTTTCTACAGATATCGAATTTAGGTGTTCTTTTAATGGTCCGAAAAAGGACTTCAAGATATAAAACTTTGATGAAGACTTCAAAGACCAATTCTATCTTCTTAGGGGTGAAAAATGGAACAGAAGATAGGCCAAAAAGATAGAAGATAGCAAAAAGATAGAAGGAAGCAGAAAATTGCTATAAATTTAACTATAGATATCTGATAAAATTTTTCTTTATATAGTTTGAAAGAATACTTCAAGAGATACAACTTCAATGCAAACATTGAAGACAAATTTTATCTTCTGAAGGGTCAAAAATAGGACAGAAGATATACGATGGGCAGTAACCCAGAAGAAGTTTATGAACGGTAACACAGAAGATGTATTACAATTAGCATAACGTTTTCTACAGATATCGGATTTAGGTGTTCTTTATATGGTTAGAAATAGGACTTCAAGATATAAAAATTTCATGCAGACCCCAAAGACCAATTCTATCTTCTTAGGTGTCAAAAATGGAACAGAAAATAGGCCAAAAAGACAGAAGATAGCAAAAAGACAAAAGGAAGAGGAAATTTGCTATTACTTTAACTAAATATATCTAATCAAGGTTTTATTTATATGGTTTAAAAGAGGACTTCAAGAGCTAAAACTTCCATGAAAGCCTAGAAGACAAATTTTATCTTCTGAAGGGTCAAAAATAGGACAAAATATTTACGATGAACAGTAACCCAGAAGAAGTTTATGAACAGTAACACAGAAGATGTTTTTCAATTATTATAACTTTTCCTACAAATATCGAATTTAGGTGTTCTTTAGATGGTCTGAAAAAGGAATTCAAAATATAAAACTTTCATAAGGACCTCAAAGACTAATTATATCTTCTTTGGGGTCAAAAATGAAACAGAAGATAGGCCGAAAAGACAGAAGATAGCAAAAAGACAGAAGGAAGAGGAAAATTGCTATAACTTTAACTACAGATATCTGATCAATTTTTTATTTATATGGTTTGAAAGAGTACTTCAAGAGCTACATATGTATAAATGTCTCACAATT
Organism: Erythroxylum longipes; assembly: GCA_027563885.1. Taxonomy (NCBI): domain Eukaryota; kingdom Viridiplantae; phylum Streptophyta; class Magnoliopsida; order Malpighiales; family Erythroxylaceae; genus Erythroxylum; species Erythroxylum longipes. Next base: position 9,892 of record JAOQMS010043312.1, read on the forward strand.
ACGTGTTCTAGCCGTATGTATAGGTGACAGCATGGTATAATTCTCCCCTCCTAACAAAAATTTTGTCCTCGAAATTTCTTACCTGAGTGATCAAATAAGTAGGGGTATTGAGTCCTCATATGTTCCTCCGTTTCCCAAGTGGCATCTTCATGCGATGATTTCTCCAAAGGTCTTTCACCATTAGAATTACCCGGTTCCTCAGTATCTCAGATTATTCAAATTGTTCACTTCCAGTTTCAATAACACATATACCGAATCATAACACTATTTCTTAAACGTCTCTATGTAACACTGTATGAATTCGAAACATCATTTTTTGATACTACCAACTTATAAATCTATGGTACTATTCACACAATAATTTCATATGGACCAATTTATGTCGAGCTTAGTTTCCCCCTTTTTCCTAACCAAATACACCTTATCTCTATCTAAGCAGATCTTTGCCAGTTGACAATACATCCTTGTTAGATCATATCGTTATTTCCTTAGCATATTCACTTATCACATATTCTAGACACCTTTTTATTAGTAACACTAACTCATACTAATTTCTTGTCGATCAATTCATATCAGGCTTAGCACACTTTACCAAGGTGATACTCTTAAAGACAATTCATGTTTCTCCCATCATTTCAATGATAATACACTCTATTCTTCGAATAGTCGACTCATATGATGATAGTCGACCAGTCTATATATCCAACTGACATGCCTGATTGTTAATAGTCGACTTGCAAGTATAAAATTTACAATGTATGACTTGGAAAGTCATGAGCATAACACAACCATACTTCATTATCATCAAAAGACAAGAGTTTTACAAACTCCAAAGGCCTTTCAAGCCATAATATAAGATTTCACTGTAAATTAGCAACAACAAGTTGATACACATCTTCTTTCTTCATTCCAAAATATAAGGTTCCAAGAATATTCCTAATAGTTAAGACTGTTGGATAGTTAAATACTCAGTTAACATCCTTAGTAGTTAAATACTATTTCAGCATATCCCTACTAAGATGTCTTGTTTAGTCTGTTACTTGTGCTTTCTCTAGTAATCTCTTTGTTCGATTGTCTTTATCGAGTACTCTTCCCTTTTTATTCAGTCACTCATTAGCATTTTCTAAATTAAACTCAAATTTAAGTTCATTTTACCTCCTCAATAATATCCACAATTTTCAAATTCTCACTTGGGGCTTTACTAATCCTTTCACATGAAACTGATCTAATTAAATTCAATAGCTAAGAACGCTTTGATTTGCCCACACTTGGATTTATAACTTCATTACTTGAATTGACGTTACACCATTATTAAGTTTTCCCGTTCAATGTCTCAAATCACAACCCTAGCTTTACTGAGAAAATACTCATTTGCTTAATCAAAAACTTTCAATAGCTCTATTTAGGGTCTCAACCTTATATTCGGTTCTTTCAAACTCCATACTTACCTCAATATTTAATGATCTACATATTTATGTATAGGTTCGAAATGCTTCATTGTACCTATAAAGTCTCCAACATTCCAATAAATCATGATAACAACAAGTTCTAAATCTTACATCAATTACGTAGCTCATAAGACTCTAATTATCTCAATGCATATGAAATCACTTTATTATGCTGCATTGAATTCCCTAATGTGAACATCAGTATACATATGTTTTTTTGAATGATTTTATCTTATTTTCTTATGAATTTATTCTAATTCCTGCTTATTCATTCCAGTTTCTCCACACATTTCAGTTTAATTACAAAATTTTACTTCCTATGTTGGTAACACATTCATCATATCCTATTTGTATCTCTTATATTTAATGTCACCTCAAATTCAAGAATCCATTTACCTCGTTGGATACTTTGTAGCAAACAATATGTGAATACTCTCAGCAGTACATCCCACACTTTATCCTTGGGTCTCCGTTAGGATTAGAACCCCAATATTCACTTTTGATCCATTACAGATTCATTTCCAATTTGTTTCTTTATTGATCACTTTTACAGTAAACTATCTAACTTGTTTAGCCTAATTTGATGAAATTCTTCTTCTTCAAAAGAAGACTTCTTGTTACTGTCAGCTATTTTGTTCATGTAACCTTTATCAATCCACTATTATCATCATTGCTGATCAGACATTCTTAGAAAT
>JAOQMS010043313.1:0-12032 GCA_027563885.1 Erythroxylum longipes
TATTTTTCCCACCGTAGGAGCCTAGCTCCCGTGCCGACGGGCTGTTTTGGACACCGAACTTCGACCGATGGGCTGTTTTTCCCACCCTAGGTGCCTAGCTCCCGTGTCGACGGACTGTTTTGGCCACTAACGGTGCCTAGCGTTTGTGTCGAAGGGGCTGTTTTGCCCACCGAAGGTTTGCCGACTGGCTGTTTTTCACAGCGAAGGTACCTAGCGCTCGTGCCGACGGGTTGTTTTGCCCACCAGAGTTATGCCAACGGGGTGTTTTTCCCACCGAAGGTGTGTACTGCACGTGCCGACGGGCTATTTTGTCCACCGAAGGTGTGCTGACGGGCTGTTTTTCACAATAAAGGTTCCTAACGCACGTGCCGACGGGCTGTTTTTAGCCACCGAACTTGTGCCGACGGGGTTTTTTCCCATAGTAGTTGCCTAGCGCCCATGCCGACGGGCTGTTTTGCCCATCGAAGGTCTGCCGACGGTGCCTAGCGCTCGTACTGACGGGCTGTTTTGCGCACTAAACTTATGCCAACGGGCTGTTTTTCCCATCGTAGGTGCCTAGCGCCTGTGCCGACGTGCTATTTTTCCCACCGACGGTGCCTAGCGCTCGTGCCAATGAGCTGTTTTGCACACCGAACTTGTGCCGAGGAGCAGTTTTTCCCATCGTAGGTGCCTAGCGCCTGTGCCGATGGGCTATTTTACGCACTGAACTTGTGTCGACGGGCTGTTTTGTGCACCGAACTTGGGCCGACGTGCTGTTTTCCCAACCGTAGGTGCCTAACGCCCTTGCCGACGGACAGTTTTGGCCACTGACGGTGCCTATCGCTTGTGTCAATGGGGCTATTTTTCCCATCGAAGGTTTGCCAACGGGCTATTTTTCGCAACGAAGGTACCTAGCGCTCGTTCCGCGGGGTTGTTTTGCTCACCAAAGTTATGCTGACGGACTGTTTTTCCCAAAGAAGGTGCATACTGCATGTGCCGACAGGCTGTTTCCCACAACGAAGGTTTCTAGCGCACGTGCCGACGGGCTGTTTTGCCCACGAAAGTTGTTTCGATGGGCTGTTTTTTCCACCTCAGTTGTCCCCCGAAAATCTGCTGACCTGCTGTTTTCCATACCGAAGGTGCCTAGCGCCTGTGTCATCGGGCTATTTTGCCCATTGAACTTTTGCCGACGAACTGTTTTTCCCCCCGAAGGTGCCTAGCGCTTGTGTCGACAGGCTATTTTACAGACCAAACATGAGTCGACGGGCTATTTTTCCCACCGAAGGTGCTTAGCGCCCTTGCCGACCGGCTACTTTTCCCACCGAAGGTGCCTACCTACTGTGGTGATGGGCTGTTTTGCCCACCAAAGGTGTCTCGACGTGCAAGGTTATAAAATCTGAGCTCGTGACACAACGGGCTTTCTGTTTTTCCCACCATAGGTGCCTAGCGCCCGTGCCGACGAGCTGTTTTGCCCACTGAACTTGTGCCGAGAGGCTGTTTTTCCCACCTAAGATCAACTGACGGTCTGTTTTTCCCACTGAAGGTGCCTAGCGCCTGTGCCGACTGGTTTTTTTCACACCAAAGTTATGGCGACAGGCTGTTTTTCCCACCAAACTTGTGCCGACGAGCTATTTTTCCTACCAAACTGGTGCCAACTGTGTATTTTTCCCACCAAAGGTTCCTAGCGCCCATACCGATGGGCGCTTTTGCCCCCTGAAGGTCTGCCGACGTACTATTTTCCCCCCCGAAGGTGCTCAGCGCCCATGCCGATGGGCTGTTTTGCCCACCAAACTTATGCCAACGGGCTCTTTTTCACACCGAAGATGCACTGACAGGCTGTTTCTCCCACCGAAGGTGCCTAACGCTTGTGCAGATGGGCTGTTTTGCCCACCGAAGGTGCACCAATGGGTTGTTTCACCCGCCGAAGGTGCCTAGCGCTCATGTCGACGAGCTGTTTTGCCCACCGAAGGTGTGCCAACAAGCTGGTTTTCCCAAAGAAGGTGCCTAGTGCCCGTGCCGACGGGTTGTTTCCCCCACCGAAGGTCTGCCGACTTGCTGTTTTTCCAACCGAAGGTGCCTAGCGCCCGTGTTGACGAGCTGTGTTGCCCACCGAACTTGTGTCGACGGGCTGATTATCCCAACAAAGGTGCCTAGCGTCGGTGCCGATGGGCTGTTTTGCACACCAAACTTCTGTCGAAGGGTTGTTTTTCGCACCGAAGGTGCCTAGTTCCCGTGCCGACGGGCTGTTTTGCCCACCAAACTTGTGTTGACGTGCTGTTTTTCCCACCAAAGGTTCCTAACGCCTGTGCCGACGGGCTGTTTTGCCCATCAAACTTGTGCCGACAGGCTGTTTTTCCCACCGAAGGTGCCAAGCGCCCATCGAAGGTGCTTCAATGAGCTGTTTTTCCCACCGAAGGAGCTTATCGATCGTGCCGATAGGATGTTTTTCCCACCGAACTTGTGTCGACGGGCTGTTTTTCCCACCGAAAGTGCCTAGCGCCTGTGACAACGAGCTGTTTTGCCCACCGAAGGTGTGTCGACGAGCAAGGTTATAAAACCCGAGCCCGCGACACAACGTGCAATTTTGCCCACTGAAGGTGTGGCGACGTGTTGTTTTTCCCACCTAAGGTGCCTAGAGCTGATGCTGACGGGCTGTTTTGCGAAACGAACTTGTGCCAACGGGCTGTTTTCCCATCGAAGGTGCCTAGTGCTCGTGCCGACGGGCTGTTCTCCCACCAAAGTTGCCAAGCGCCCATGCCGACGAGCTGTTTTGCCCACCGAAGGTTTACCAACGGGCTGTTTTTTCATCGAAGCTGCCTAGCGCCCGTGCCGTTGGGCTGTTTTGCCCACCAAACTTGTGCCGACGTGCTGTTTTTCCCACCAAAGGTGCCTAGTACCCATGCCGACAGGCTATTTTTCCCACCGAACTTGTGTTGAAGGGTTTTTTTCGCACCGAAATTATGTCGACGGGCTATTTCTCCAACCAAACCTATGACAACACGTTGTTTTTCCCACCGAAGGTGCCTAGCGCCCGTGCCGACTGGCTCTTTTACCCCCTGAAGGTCTACTGACTTGTTGTTTTTCCCACCGAAGGTGCCTAGTGCCCGTGCGGTTGGGCTGTTTTCTCCACCGAACTTGTGCCAATCGGGCTATTTTTCCCACCAAAGGTGCCTAACACCCGTGCCAACGCTGCTGCTTTGCCCACCGAACTTGTGTCGACATGCTGTTTTTCCCACCGAAGGTGTCTAGCGCTTGAGTTGACAGCCTGTTTTGTGCACCGAACTTGTGCCGACGGGCTATTTTTCCCATCGTAGGTGCCTAGCTCTCGTGCCGATCTACTATTTTTCCCATTGATGATGCCTAGCGCTCGTGCTAACAGGCTGTTTTGCACACCAAACTTGTGCCGACGAGCTGTTTTGCCCACCGTAGGTTCCTAGCGCTGTGCCGACGGGCTGTTTTGCCCACTAAACTTGTGCCGACGGGTTGTTTTCCCACAAAAGGTCTACTGACAGGCTTTTTTTCCCACCAAAGGTGCCTAGCGCCCATGCTGACTGGCTATTTTTCCCACCGAACTTGTACTGACAGGCTGTTTTTCCCAACCAAGGTGCTTAGCGCCCATGCTGGCAGGTTGTTTTGCCCTCCGAAGCTGACGTCCTATTTTTCCCACCGACGGTGCCTAGCGCCCGTGCCGACGGGCTGTTTTGCGAACCAAAATTGTGCCGACGGGCTGTTTTTCCCCCGTAGGTGCCTAGCGCCCGTGCCAACGTGCTGTTTTTCCCACCGACAGTGCCTAGCGCTCGTGCCGACGTGCTGTTTTGGGCACCGAACTTGTGCCGATAGGCTGTTTTTCCAATCGCAGGTGCCTAGCGCCTGTGCCGATAGGCTGTTTTGCCTACTAAACTTATGCCGACGTGCTGTTTTTCCCATTGAAGGTCTACTGACGGGTTGTTTTTCCCAATGAAGGTGCCTAGTGCATGTGCTGATGAGCTATTTTTCCCATCGAAATTGTGCCGACGAGCTGTTTTAACCACTGACGGTGCCTAGTGCTCGTACCGACGGGCTGTTTTGCCCACCAAACTTGTGCTGACGTGCTATTGTTCCCACCGAAGGTGTCTAGCGCTCGAGCCGACGGGCTGTTTTGTGCACAGAACTTGTGCCGATGGGCTGTTTTTCCCACCGTCGGTGCCTACCGCCCATGGCAACATGCTGTTGTTCCCATCGACGGTGCCTAGCGCACGTGCCTACGGGCTGTTTTGTGTCTCGAACTTGTGCCGACGGGTTGTTTTTCCTATGCTAGGTGCCTAGCGCCCGTGCCGGCGAGCTGTTTTGCCTACTGAACTTCTGCTGAAGGGCTGTTTTTCCTACCGAAGGTGCTTAGCACCCATTTTGACGGGCTGTTTTGCCCACCAAACTTGTGCCGACAAGTTTTTTCCCACCAAACTTGTGGCAACAGGCTATTTTTCCCACCAAACTTGTGCCGACAGGCTATTTTTCCCACCGAACTTGTGCCGACGGGCTGTTTTTCCACCATAGGTGCCTAGCGACTGTGCCGACATGCTGTTTTGCCCACTGATGATGCCTAGCGCTCGTGCCGACTGGCTATTTTGCCCACCAAACTTATGCCGATATGCTGTTTTTCTCACAGACGGTGTCTAGCGCTCGTGCCGAAGGGCTGTTTTGGCCACTGACGGTGCCTAGCGCTTGTGCCGACCGGCTGTTTTGCCCACCGAAGTTTTGCTGACGGGCTGTTTTTCGCAACGAAGGTACCTAGCGCTTGTGCCCACTGAACTTGTGCCGATGGGTTGTTTTTCTCACCGAAGGTGCCCTCCGCCTGGTGATTTTGCCGACGGGCTGTTTCGCCCACCGAACTTGTGCCTACTGGTTTTTTTCCCACCAAACTTGTGTCAACGGGTTGTTTTTGCCACCAAACTTGTGCCAACGGGCTGTTTTCCTAACGAAGGTGCCAAGCGCTCGTGTCGACGGGCTGTTTTGTCCCCTGAAGGTCTACCGACATGCTATTTTTCCCACCGAAGGTGCCTAACGCCCGTGCCGATGGGCTGTTTTGCCCGCCAAACTTGTGCCGATGGGCTTTTTCCCACAACAGGTGCCTAGCGCCCTTGCCGAAGGGCTGTTTAACCCACCGAAGGTGCACCGATGTGTCAACGGGCTGGTTTACCCATCGAAGTTGCACTGACTGGCTGTTTTTCCCACTGAAGGTGCCTAGAGCTCGTGTCGACGTGCTCTTTTACCCACCAAACTTGTGCCAATGGGCTATTTTACCCATCGAAGTTGCATCGACTGGCTGTTTTTTCCCACCAAAGGTGCCTAGCCCCCGTGTCGACGGGCTGTTTTGCCCACCAAACTTGTGTTGACGTGCTGTTTTTCCCACCAAAGGTTCCTAACGCCTATGTCGACGGGCTGTTTTGCCCATCAAACTTGTGCCTACAGGCTGTTTTTCCCACCGAAGGTGCCAAGCGCCCACCGAAGGTGCGTCAACGGGCTGTTTTTCCCACTGAAGGAGCCTATCGATCGTGCTGACAGGATGTTTTGCCCATCGAACTTGTGCCGACGGGATGTTTTTCCCGCTGAAAGTGCCTAGCGCCTGTTACAACGGGATGTTTTGCCCACCGAAGGTGTGTCGATGAGCAAGGTTATAAAACCCGAGCCCGCGACACAACACGCAATTTTGCGCACCGAAGGTGTGGTGACATGTTGTTTTTCCCACCGAAGGTGTCTAGAGCTCATGCCGACGGGCTGTTTTCCCACCGAAGGTCTGCCGACGTGCTGTTTTGCCCACCGAGGGTGCCTAACGCTCGTGCCGACGGGCTGTTGTCCCACCAAAGGTGCCAAGCGCCCATGCCGATGAGCTGTTTTGCCCACCGAAGGTCTACCGACGTGTTGTTTTTTCACCGACGTTACCTAGCGCCCCTGCTTACGGGCTGTTTTGCCCATCAAAGGTTTCCCGACGAGATGTTTTTTTCACCAAAGGTGCGTAGCGCCCGTGCCGTTGGGCTGTTTTGCCCACCAAACTTGTGCCGAAGGGCTATTTTTCCCACCAAAGGTGCCTAGCGCCCATGCCGACGGGCTATTTTTCCCACCGAACTTGTGCCGAAGGGTTTTTTATCCCTTCGAAATTATGTCGACGGGCTATTTTTCCCACCAAACCTGTGCCAACAAGTTGTTTTTCCCACCGAAGGTGCCTAGCGCTCGTGCTGACTGGCTGTTTTGCCCCCCGAAGGTCTACCGACATGCTGTTTTTCCTACCGAAGGTGCCTAGTGCCAGTGCCGTTGGGCTGTTTTGCCCACCGAACTTTTGACGACAGGCTGTTTTTCCCACCAAAGGTGCCTAACGCCTGTGCCGACGGCGCTGTTTTGCCCACCGAACTTGTGTCGACGTGCTGTTTTCCCACCGAAGGTGTCTAGATCTCGAGCTGACGGGCTGTTTTGTGCACCGAACTTGTACCGACGGGCTGTTTTTCCCACCGTAGGTACCTAGCGCCCGTGCCGATGTGCTATTTATCCCATTGACTGTGCCTAGCGCTCGTGCCGATGGGCTGTTTTTCCCACCGTAGGTTCCTAGCGCTGTGCCAACGGGCTGTTTTGCCCACTGAACTTGTGCCGACGGATTGTTTTTCCCACAAAAGGTCTACTGACAGGCTATTTTTCCCACCAAAGGTGCCTAGCGCCTATGCTGACGGACTATTTTTCCCACCGAACTTGTACCGATGGGCTGTGTTTCCCAACGAAGATGCCTAGCGCCCATGCTGACGGGCTGTTTTGCCCAGTAAAGCCGATGTCCTATTTTTCCCACCGACGGTGCCTAACGCTCGTGCCAACGGGCTGTTTTGGGCACTGAACTTGTGCAGACGGGCTATTTTTCACACCATAGGTGCCTAGCGCCCGTGCCAATGTGCTGTTTTTCCCACCGACGGTGCCTAACGCTAGTGCCGACGAGCTGTTTTGTGCGTCGAACTTGTGCCGACAGGCTATTTTTCCCACCCTAGGAGGCTAGCGCCCGTACCGACGGGTTGTTTTGCCCACTGAACTTGTGCCGAAGGTCTGTTTTTCCAACGAAGGTGCTTAGCGCCCATTTTGATGGGCTGTTTCTCCCATCGAACTTGTGCCGGCGGGTTTTTTCCCTGCAAACTTGTGGCAACGGGCTTTTTTTCCCACCGAACTTGTGCCGACAGGCTATTTTTCCCACCGAACTTGTGCCGACGGGCTGTTTTTCCCACCATAGGTGCCTAGCCCTTGTGCCGACAGGTTGTTTTGCCCACTAACGGTGCCTAGCGCTCGTGACGACGGGCTGTTTTACCCACCGAAGTTTTACTGACGTGCTGTTTTTCGCAACGAAGGTACCTAGCGCTTGTGCCTACTGAACTTGTGCCGATGGGCTGTTTTTCTCATCGAAGGTGCCTCCCGCATGGTGATTTTGCCGACGGGCTGTTTCACTCACCGAACTTGTGCCTACTGGTTTTCTTCCCACCAAACTTGTGTCAACAGGCTGTTTTTGCCACCAAACTTGTGCCAACGGGCTGTTTTCCTAACGAAGGTGCCAAGCGCCCGTGTCGACGTGCTGTTTTGCCCCCTGAAGGTCTGCCAACATGTTGTTTTTCCCACCGAAGGTGCCTAGCGCCCGTGCCAATGGGCTGTTTTGCCCGCCAAACTTGTGCCGACGGGCTGTTTTTCCCACCAAAGGTGCCTAGCGCCCTTGCCGAAGGGCTGTTTTACCCACCGAAGGTGAACCGATGTGCTCTTTTGCGACCGAAGGTACCTACTGACCATGCCGACGGGCTGATTTGCCCACCGAACTTGTGCCAACGAGCTGTTTTACCCGTCGAAGTTGCACCGACTGGTTGTTTTTCCTACCGAAGGTGCCTAGCGCTCGTGTCGACGTGCTCTTTTACCCATCGAACTTGTGCCAACGGGCTGTTTTACCTATCGAAGTTGCACTGACTGGCTGTTTTCCCCAGCGAAGGTGCCTAGCCCCCGTGCCGACTGGCTGTTTTGCCCATCGAACTTGTGCCGACGGAAACCCACCAAACTTATGGCGACAGGCTGTTTTTCCCACCGAACTTGAGCCGACAGGCTATTTTTCCCACCGAACTTGTGCCTACGAACAGTTTTTCCCACCATAGGTGCCTAGCGCCTGTGCCGACGGGTTGTTTTGTCCGCTGACGGTGCCTAGAGCTCGTGCCGACGGGCTATTTTGCCCACCAAACTTATGCCAATGTGCTGTTTTTCCCACTGACAGTGTCTAGCGCTCGTGCCGATGGGCTGTTTTGGCCACTAACGGTGCCTTGCGCTTGTGCCGACGGGCTGTTTTACCCACCAAAGGTTTACTGATGGGTTGTTTTTTGCAACGAAGTTACCTAGCGCTTGTGCCCACTGAACTTGTGCCGATGGGTTGTTTTTCTCACCGAAGGTGCCTTCCGCCTAGTGATTTTACCGACGGGCTATTTCTCCCACCGAACTTATGCCTACTGGTTTTTTTCCCACCAAACTTGTGTCAACGGGCTGTTTTTGCCACCAAACTTGTGCCAACGGGCTGTTTTCCTAATGAAGGTGCCAAGGGCCCGTGCCGATGGGCTGTTTTGCCCACCGAACTTGTGCCGACGGGCTGTTTTTCCCACCAAAGGTGCCTAGCACCCATGCCAAAGGGCTGTTTTACCCACCGAAGGTGCACCAATGTGCTCTTTTTCCCACCGAAGGTGCCTACTAACCATGCTGACGGGCTGATTTGCCCACCGAACTTGTGCCAACGGGCTGTTTTACCCATCGAAGTTGCACCGACTGGCTATTTTTCCCAACTAAGGTGCCTAGCCCTCGTGTCGACGTGCTCTTTTGCCCACTGAACTTGTACCGACAGGCTGTTTTTCCCAACGAAGTTGCCTAGTGCCCATGCCGACGGGCTATTTTGCCCACCGAAGGTCTGCCGACGTGTTGTTTTTTCCCACCGATGGTGCCTAGCGCTCGTGTTGACGGGCTGTTTTGTGCACTGAACTTCTATCGACGTGCTGTTTTTCCCACCATAGGTGCCTAGCGCCTGTGCCGACGTGCCGTTTTTCCCACCGACGGTACCTAGCGCTCGTGGCAACGGGCTGTTTTGTGCACCGAACTTATGCCAACGGGCTATTTTTCACACCGTAGGTGCCTAGTGCTCGTACCGACAGGCTGTTTTGCCCACTAAACTTATGCCAACGTGCTATTTTGCGCACCAAACTTGGGCCGACGGGCTGTTTTTCCCACAGTAGGTGCCTAGCGCCCATGCCGATGGACTATTTTTGCCACTGACGGTGCCTAGCACTTGCGTCGACGGGATTGTTTTGCCCACCGAAAGTTTGCCGACGGTCTATTTTTCACAACGAAGGTACCTAACGCTCGTGCCGACGGGTTGTTTTACCCACCAAAGTTATGCCGACGAGTTGTTTTTCCCAACGAAGGTACGTATCGCACGTGCCGATGGGCTGTTTTCCCCACCGAAGGTGTACTGATTGGTTATTTTTTGCAACGAAGGTTCCTAGCGCTCGTGCCGATGGGCTGTTTTGCCCACCAAAGTTGTACCGATGGGCTATTTTTCCCACCTTAGTTGCCCCCCGAAGGTCTGCTGACGTGCTGTTTTTCATACCGAAGGTGCCTAGTGCCCGTGTCTTCGGGTTGTTTTGCCCATTGAACTTTTGCCGACGGGCAGCTTTTCCCACCGAAGGTGCCTAGCGCCCGTGTCGACTGGGCTATTTTTCCCACTGAAGGTACCTAGCGCCCTTGCCAACAAGCTGTTTTTCTCACCGAAGGTGCCTACCAACCGTGCTGATGGGCTGTTTTGCCCACTGAAGGTGTATCAACGTGCAAGGTTATAAAATTCAAGCCCGTGACACAACGGGCTTTTTTACCCACTAAAGGTGTACCGACGTGCTGTTTTTTCCACCGTAAGTGCCTAGCGCCCGTGCCAACGTGCTGTTTTGCCCACTCAACTTGTGCCGATGGGTTGTTTTTCCCACCAAAGGTCTATTGACGGGCTACATTTCCCACCAAAGGTGCCTAGCGCCCGTGCCGACGAGCTTTTTTCCCACCAAACTTGTGCCAATGGGTTGTTTTTCCCAACGAAGGTGCCTAGCGCCCATGCAGACGGGCTATTTTGCCGACCGAAGGTCAGCCGACGTGCTATTTTTCCCACCGATGGTGCCTAGCACACATGCTGATGGGCTGTTTTGCCCACTGAACTTGTGCCGATGGGCTATTTTTCTCACTGAAGGTGCCTTCTGCCAGTGCCAAGGGGCTGCTTTTCCCACCGAAGGTGCCTGGGGATTGTGCCGACGGGCTGTCTTACCCACCGAACTTGTGCCGACTTGTTTTTTCCCACCGAACGTGCGTCAACGGGCTGTTTTTGCCACCAAACCTGTGTCGACGTGCTGTTTTGCTCCCAGAAGATCTGCCGACATGTTGTTTTTCCCACCGAAGGTGCCTAGCGCCCGTGCTAATAGGCTGTTTTGCCCGTCAAACTTGTGCCGACAGGCTGTTTTTCCCACCAAAGGTGCACCGATGGGTTGTTTTTCCCATCGAAGGTGCCTATTGACAATGCCGACGGGCTAATTTACCCACCGAACATGTGTCGACGGGCTGTTTTACCCATCGAAGTTGCACCGACTGGCTATTTTTCCCACCGAAGGTGCCTAGCGCCCGTGTCGACGTGATGTTTTGCCCATCGAACTTGTGCAGACGGGCTGTTTTCCCAACGAAGTTGCCTAGCGCTCATGTCAACGGGCTATTTTGCCCACCGACGGTCTGCCGACGTGTTGTTTTTTCCCACCGATGGTGCCTAGCGCTCATGCTGACGGGTTGTTTTGTGCACCGAACTTGTGCCGATGGGCTGTTTTTCCCATCGTAGGTACCTAGAGCCCGTGCTAACGTGCTGTTTTTCCCACCGACGGTACCTAGCGCTAGTGCCGACGGGCTATTTTGCGCACCGAACTTGTGCCGACGGGCTATTTTTCCCATCGTAGGTGCCTAGCGCCCGTGCCGATGGGCTGTTTTGCCCACTGAACTAGTGCCGACGGGCTGTTTTATGCACCAAACTTGGGCCGACGGGCTGTTTTCCCCACCATAGGTGCCTAGCGCAGCGCCCGTACCGACGGACTGTTTTGGCCACAGACCGTGCCTAGTGCTTGTGTCGATGGGGCTGTTTTGTCCACCGAAGGTTTGCCGACGGGCTATTTTTCGAAACGAAGGTACCTAGCGCTCGTGCCGACGGGTTGTTTTGCCCACCAAAGTTATGCCGACGGGCTGTTTTCCCACTGAAGGTGCGTAGCGCACGTGCCGACAGGCTGTTTTGCCCACCGAAGGTTTGCCGACGGGCTGTTTTTCGAAACGAAGGTTCCTAGCGCTCGTGCCGACGGGGTGTTTTTCCCATCGAAGTTGCCTAGCACTCATGCCGACGGGCTGTTTTGCCCAGCCAAGGTCTACCGACGGTGCCTGGCGCTCGTGCTAACGGGCTATTTTTCACACCGAACTTGTGCCGACGGGCTGTTTTTACCATTGTAGGTGCCTAGCGCCCATGCCGACGTGTTGTTTTTCCTACCGACGGTGCCTAGCGCTCGTGCTGACGGGCTGTTTTGCGCACCAAACTTTTGCCGACGGGCTATTTTTCCCACCGTAGGTGCCTAGCGCCCGTGTCGACGTGCTGTTTTTCCCATCGACGGTGCCTAGCGCTCGTGCCGACGGGCAATTTTGTGCATCGAACTTGTACCGAAGGGCTGTTTTTCCCACCGTAGATGCCTAGCGCCCGTGCCGACGAGCTGTTTTGCCCACTAAACTAGTGCTGACGGGCAGTTTTGCGCACAGAACTTAGGCCGATGGGCTATTTTTCCCACCATAGGTGCCTAGCGCCCGTGCCGACGGACTGTTTTGGCCACTGACGGTGCCTAGCGCTTGTGTCGACGAGGCTGTTTTACCCACCGAAGGTTTGCCGACGGGCTGTTTTTCGCAACGAAGGTACCTAGCGCTCGTGCCGACGAGGTGTTTTGCCCACCAAAGCTATGCCGAGGGGCTGTTTTTCC
>JAOQMS010043314.1:0-37318 GCA_027563885.1 Erythroxylum longipes
AAATTATAAAATTATAAAATATTAAATTAAAATAAGAAAATATAAATAAAATAAATTTATTAAGTAAAATATTTCATTAAAAATTATTATTTGTCATATAAATTCAAATTATAAATATTAAATTATTTAATTAAAATAAGAAAAATATAAATAAAATAAATTTAGTAAATAAAATGGACTTGCTTTCTATTAGTCGTGGGGGGTATTTTTGTCCAACTTTTATGTGTTTTGTTTCTGTGACAAGGATAAGAAATCTTGTCCCACAATTTTGGAAGGAATAAAAAATTTCTGTTTTTGTTATCTGGAGTCAGAACAAAAATAAGTAGAGTCAGTAATCAAACACTGCGAAGCATATGATTTTTGTGTTTTGTTATCGGTCTCTGCCGACGGGGACAGTAACCAAGCCCAATGTTAGTGTCAATCCTTTTGCTACAAAGGTGTTGCATAATTGTGACCATTTTTCTAAATTAGTCACTATTTCATTATTGACGATAGTATTTGTGATGAGAGGTGACAACTTTAAAAATTGGACACTGTTAATAGTAGCGACCAATATTACTACTTTTAATGACAACGTTTGCTTTTACTAAAAATACAATTTCTTATGGTGTCTTCTTACTGGAGAGTTAGGGTGTCTCATTTTAATGTGTCCGAATCACCTAAGCCTTGTCTTTATCAATTTGTCATTAATACCAATTACCTTTAATTTGTCTCTGACCGTTAGATTCTTGGCCCTAGCTCTTCTAGTAAGGTTACACATCTACTAGAGCATCCTCATCTCCGTCACCAAAAACTTATTATTGTATATTTGTTTGATGGGCTAACACTCAGTCCTATATAACATGGTTAGCATAATTGTTAAGAGATATAATTTGCCTTTAAGCTTGAGTGCATGGGCAGAGCTACAGAGGGACAAGCCCCCGCGCCAGCCCCAGCTTGTACCTAGCCTAACCCCTGGTAGTCGCCGGTGATTTGAAGAGCTTGCATGTGGCCGGCAACAATGGTGGAAACACGATGAGCGTTAATCCTTCTTCTTCTTCTTGAAGAAATACACAATAAGAGTAGTAGCAGAGGCTTTGCTTTGCATTGCAGGGGATGAGTGTGCACTTGCACCCAATAAATTGCATCTTACTGAAGTAATTATTATGGTAAGTTGAATCGTTATTTCGACTCAGACCACCTTGGAAAGCTGCGCTTCCAGGTATAGGAAGTAGCGACGTTGGAATATTTATTTCTATCAATTTCATTTTATTAAATTAGTTCTTAAACTATTAATTTAATATTAAAATTTTATTAATTAAACACAAAACTGCGTATTATTCAATCTTTTCAAATTTCTTAAGTTAAGAAAACTTCTATTGGATGTTATTGGTAGTTTTAATTATTAAAAAATTACCTCTAAGCTCTCCTAATATTTAAAATGAGCCACATACTTCATTTTTAGTGTGTAAAAATTTATTTAAAATTTAGTGAAGGAAAAATATATAAATTCTTTAAAAATATTGTTGTAAGTATTAAATGACCAAAATGTTATTTTCTCCTATTTGAAGTCATTCTTGATTGATTTTAGGGAGAGATATTGCTTTTCGCCACCAGTCCATCGCTGTCCAATCAGCCCCGACTCTAGGACATTCTGGCTCCGCCAGTGCTTGAGTGGTATCTTCTTGTCAGGTAAAACTCCTGATACACTTCTCCATTTGAGCCTCTCTGATTTGAGACGATGGGCTATATTTTCATTGATCTCTCTATTTCTTTGGATGATAAACCCTAGGTATTTACAACACTCCTTCCATAATATAATTTCTGACCCAATCTTTACCTCCATATCAGTAGCCACCTGATGTCCTGAAAAGTTACATTTTAAGTACTCAGTTTTAGTTTTGTTTACTTTAAAACCCTTCAACTCTAACATTTCTCTCCAACATTCTAGCTTAACATTGACCCCCTCTGTTATCTCATTCACTAAGCCAATATCATCAGCAAATAACATACAACAAGACATATCTCCTTGAATATTCTTGATAAGCCCATCCATTACTACTGCAAACAAAAAAGAGTTTAATGTGGAGCCTAGGTTTAGCCCAATACTAATAGAAAAATTCTCAGTATCTCCTCCTATCATTCTTACTCTAGTCAATGTCCCTTCATACATATCTCTAATCACTTTTATATAGGTCATAGGAATTCCCTTTGCCTCCATACACCTCCAAATAATTTCCCTAAGAATTCTGTCATATGCCTTCTTTATATCAATAAAAATCATGTGCAAATTCCTCTGTCTGTCCCTGTAATATTCCATTAATCTTCTAAGGAAGTGTAATGCTTCTATTATGGACCTTCCTAGCATAGAGCCAAATTGGTTTTCCGATATAAAATCCTCTTTTCTTACTCTCTTCTCAATTACCTTCTCCCACAACTTCATAATATGACTAAGTAGTTTGATGCCTCTATAGTCATTACAATTTTGTATGTCCCCTTTGGCAGACTTGAGGATCACAACAAAGCTTGACTAGTTAATTAAGACCTTTAACGCCTAGGCTCTTCTATACATCTCTATAAGTATCTCATTCGATCAGACTGTCCTTTCGCTTTTCATCTCCCTCAAAGCTTTTTCAATATCTTCCCTTTTGATATGTTTACACCGAGACTAGTTACGAAACCTCTCAAACCTGCTGAGGTCACCTAAAGAGATGTTGTCCTCTATGCCTTCATTAAATAGGCCATAGAATTATCTCTGTCATCTACTCTTGATGTCATCCTCCTCCATGAGCACCTACCATGCTTCATCTCTTATATATCGAACTTAGTCTACGTCTCTCGTTTTTTGTTCTCCAACTCTTGCCAACTTAGAAATGCCCTTTTTCTCCCTTTTTAGTATCCAATCTCTTATACAAATTCTCATAAGTTTCGCCTTTAGCCATCAAGACTATCTTCTTTGCCAGTTTGAACCTTTCTCTATTAGCTTCTCTTTCTTCCTCTTTGGTACTTTCCAATAGAGCTTTATATGATTCCTTTTTAGCCTTCACCTTTTCTTGTACATTTTCATATCACAAATTAATCTCTAGAATTTGCTAATACATCTTTTGACTTTGAAAACAATTCAAAACAATTCTTATTTGTACCATTAATTATGAGAATAAACATTACCATTAATTATAAGAATAAACATTGTACCATTAATAATATTCTTAAAAATATTATAAGAATAAACATTGTACCATTAATTATATTACGTAATAAAATTACAACAAAATATAATTAATATTTTCCGAGTTTTAAATTACATACTTCTTAATAATTGATATAAAGAATCGAGTATATAATTATTAACTAAATGGTCACGTATGAACAGATAGGACCATTACTCTTTTCGATTCAAAGGTCAAAATGGGATTGAACTGAGGTTAATGCAAGATTCAAAATGAAATTGACTCCATGACTCAAATGGATATAGTGCTCCGGTTTGATCCGGCCCAATTATCCGAGGATGGGTATTCGTGATACCTCCCATGAGGTATATCTTAGCTCCTTCTGGTTTCTGTTCGACAACGAGCTTGTGGTCACAGCCCACGGGGCAATCTGCCATGGATGACCCCTTGAGGCTTAGATTATAATCTTGCCTAAAAATCAGTTCATCGACGGCACATAAAGTATAAAACATTTTAAGTTAAATAGTTACTGTCGGTTGGCCACAGCTCTTCATTTGGTGTGTTGGATAAAGCCCTGGGAGATGATTGCTGTCAGTAAGGCATCCCTGTACCTTTCATGTGGTGGACACTGTTGGCTGCAAGTAGGCAAAACGGAAGTGGTTAATAGTACATTAACGTCGATAATTCAAAACTACAAATACTTGAGGAAGTTAAATTGCTATTTGTTATTTGGGTTGTGCTAAAGGTATGGTTCAACACTAGCCTTGTGAATCAACGGGGCACATTCCACCGTGACTTACTTTGGGTTTGGTTGATTGAAAATAGATAACAAAACATAAAAATTTTATGTTTAGTATTGTTTGGTTGTTGACATTGCCCATTTTTGTTTCGTCTCTGGTTCACAAAAATACAAATTTTATGTTCCTTTCAAAACTGTGGCACAACTTTCTTGTGTCTGTCACAGAAATAAAACACGCAGACTATTGGACAAAAATACTCTTATATTATTACTATAAATAGCAAAAAAAGACATTCTTAATAAAATATAAGGTTTGAATGTATCGTTAACCTATTATATAATTAGTTCTATAAATGCTTAAATGTTTTTTTTAACTTGTAGGATTTTTTTTATTTAATAACTTATTTCATTAAATTTTTAGGTTTCTCATTTCATTAAATACTTAAGTTCTTCATTTTATTTCATCGTAATTAAAAAATACAAATAAAATTAAAAAAAGATTGATACAATTATAAAAATGTTTACGTAATTCATTTTATTGTTAACTTATACGAATATTTTACTATTCAATATCTTATTTCATTAAATTTTTAGGTTCTTCATTTTTTTAATTCCTTATTTATAGATACAATTAAAAAAATATTAATACAAATTATTCGTTTTAAAATAATCAATAAATTATATAATTCTAATCATATTATACTACAGGAATACTTTCGTTATTGACACTATTTTCTATGTTCTATCAACTACAACCAAACAAATTTCTGTTCTCGAGACACACAGTTTTATCTGTTTTGTCTATTACAACCAAACACCTCGCTGTCTTCAATTTTTATTCTGTTCTGTTTTTAAATTTTTGTTTCGTTCCGTTTCAGTATATGGATCACGGTAATCATACGCAGCATTAGAAACCTAGATTCATCTAGCAAATTCTCATTCCAGTAATATTTCTGATTTAGTTAAACGTCAAAGAAGCTGCAAACCGGATTACTTTGGCAGATACATATTTAACGGTATTATTGATTTGTTCTAGCCAGCTATTAAGTACCGGCATAGATACTTAAAAATAGGAAGCCCCGTATAGAAAAACACGAAAAAGAAAATTTCTGTGAACTGTAATGCCGAAGAACATAAACTCAAAAGTCAAATTCCGATCCATCTTTTGAAGCCCATATAACTCAGCAATCAAATAGGTGGTGGAACAACTCAATCCATTATTTATTCCCGCAAACGGGAACGTGTGGAGGGTGAATTAAGATTTGTTTATTCTACTTCTACCCTCTCCTCTGTCTAAGGAATTGATAAAGAAAATGAAATCCAAATCGACTCAGACTCAGGAATCGGGATTCAAACTTTAAAAAGAAAAACTCAAATTGGCAATCAAGCAAGTCCTTTGCATGAGCAATTGAGTTAAATGACCCAAATGTAGGTGCTTCATGCGGATTGTCGCCATTAAATTTGCTGTACTGTTTCCTGTGATTAAGCAGAGAAACGTGGCAAGTAATGTACAACTGTAATGGACTACCTTCTCCCCGCACTCCACTTTTATAATAATATTGTAGAAAATACAACTGTCATACATACCTTTTCCACCTTTTCAGTTTAATAATAATAACTAACACTATGTATGTTTCAATTTCCATAAATTGCACCTTCTTACTTGCCAGGAATGTATTAAAAGAGTTCTGAAGTTTGAATTAAACTTATAGTTAAAAGTCTGTTTTTGCATTCAATATGTCATTTAAAATTTTATCTTATATAAGATTATGATAGAGAAAAATAGAACCACAAATTGAATGAAGATTTAGGGTTTGAGTTGATTGTAATATGGTCTGTTCCACTTACTAAATTAAAGAATGTTGTATCCATTGAGCATTGATCTGAGTGGTTCGTTGGGAATTAGTCAAGTACTTCTAAGCATCCAAAATCTTTTATTAAATACATATTTTCAAAGTAAACGGCTACATATTCCTCGATTGAAAAAAAAAAAAAAGGTTGTTGGAAGACGATGGTTGTGTAAGTTTGGTATTATATGAGATTATCCAAGACTTAATGTAATGTTATTTGGTAGCATATGCTTAATTAAGAAGCTAACGTTAAGATCTCAACCAATTGGGAGACTCGTAAGACAAAACCCATCTACATGTGCATAGAAATAGTTTATGAAGAAATGATAGTTGAAAGGTCAACAATCCCACCAAGTGGATGAAACTAGTGATCCTTGAGAATGTTAGGACCTAGAATGGAAACATTCGGTTTCATAATTTGCATCTTAAGTTGCCCTTTTAATAAGATCCTCCTCACCTGTCCAACGTCAATACATGCTTGATACTTGGGATTAGTATTACAATTCAACGAGTTCCAAACTTTGTTTGAATTGAGAAAATAGTCCATGCTATATGAACGGATCTTTTCTTTACGTTTTACTTCCCGACCATAAGAAGAGGTGGTGGATTAGGCCGATCTATTTTATTATCACATGAATTGGGAAAAAAGAGTGGTGTTGCAATTAATCATTGTGACAAGGGGATTCTCCTTACGAGTTGCGACAATGCAGACAGACACAAGTACAAGTCATTCCCAGAATAAATACTTTGGGTTATGTTATGTGTTTCGACCCATTTAACCAATCACGTCAAGAAAAGTGTCTAAACTGCTTTTACAATATTTAGCACAAGGTCACGCCAACCTTAATCCCCCTCCATCATCATTCGTTTTATCATAATTATAAATGTCGCTGTTGTAATGTATAGCTCCAATAAACATGTGGCTTCTGTCATCTCAAGTCATTCCGTGCAAGTAATCAACTATTATTTTCAATTTTTTTTGGAAATGGATGTATATGTTGATTTCAAAATTCAAGATTTAGTTGATTAAATTCAGCACTTGATAAAATCAAAACAAAATCCAGATACGATTTTATGTTTAATGAAATATAGTTATGAATTTGGATCAGCATTGATTTCTAAAACAGAAAAAATCTTAGGAAAAAGAAAATTTTACCAAACAAGGAAAGAAGTTAAAATGAGACATCCGAGGAAGGACGGATATTATTCTTGCTTCCAAACAATGCAAATCATACATGAAGCAAGCACATGAGATGAGGGCGGAAACAGATAAAAAAAAAGGCGCACGTCTGTGACTGTGTCTGCGAGGCCACCCAAACCCCATCCTCCTCTTTCATGACTGCACGTCTGCACGTGCTCCCACTTTCTTTTTCACTCCTATTTCTATTTCTGGCGGTCGCTCGCTTGCACTACACTTCAAGCGTTCTTTGTTTCTTTTTTCATTTTTCATAGCCTACAAGAATTATTATGTATATATATATATTCTATTTCCCCTCCCGTACAAATTCCCATTTTTTATTTAGAGTAGTAAGGTAACCCAGCTGTTTCAAGAGAAAATGAAAAAAAAATATAACTCAAATCAATTTAGGAGCGGATTAAATGAGACTTCCTTTCTGTCGTTGCCCCTTTCCAAACAACATAACCAAACATTTAAGAACGGAGATTAGATTCTATCACATCACATTTTCGTAATCTTCTTTCAATTTGCGTTTTGAGATTAAAATAAATTAAACCAACCTAATAAAGCTCCCTCCCTCCCTCTCTCTCCCTCTCACACGCACACACACACACACCACTCTCGGCTACGGCAAGGCTCTGAGAGAGGGAACCATCAGAGACAGCTAAATTAACAAACCAGAAATACAGGAACGCTGGTTTATTATGCATGAAGACGACGTCGTAGCCAGGTGGCCTAATAAGACTTAAATGCACCGGTTGCCCGGTAGCGGCCACAGTACCCCGTCTCCGCCACAGTCACCTCTCCGGTCGCCGCGTTACCGCAGCCGGCATAAGGCCGACCGGTTCAGCCCGGCGGGCCGGACCCTGGCGCACCGGCTCGCTTGGCTTCTCATCTCCGTTCTCCTACGTCGACAGGGGATTTTCCTCTTCGCGCCTCTTTTATACATCTCCGGTATGTTGCTGTACATGGGAACCGCGTCGTTTGATGTTGTTCCGGTCATTAAACATAAGCCTGCTCCGGGATCCGTTTATAAGAGTCCTCGGGTTTATGAGAAGCTCCGACCCGAAATGGACGCTGATAATTCCTCTGCTGATGCGGTGAGGATCGTTGTTTATACTGATTCATAGTCATTAGCCGACCTCTTTTAGATCGAATCGGTACAAATTTGAAAGACAGGGCTTTTTGAAAATCTAGCTTTAGATTTAGTTTGTTGCTAGGTTGAGTATTTAAACATTTTGCTTATTGATTTAACATTGTACGTCTTGAGAGAGCTTGTTCTCTAAATTCATTTCACAATGCACAGGCTGCTCTTTTCACTCTGCTATTCCTTTATACTGAGAATTTGAGTTTAACGGTACTTAACTATGTATATTGAATGTATTTTCTTTTTCGAGCTTTCTCCTGTTGTACTCAAAGATACACAATTAATTAGCTTTTCTTTCAGCTTGCAATTTTGTTTACTGTTGGCATTGATTTATTTTTTGATTTCTTTTGTTAATTCTCCACTTGCTTATATTACGTTTAAATTGATTGTAGTTATCCACCATATGGAAAAACTCGTATAAAGGTGGTGAGTGGAGACCATGTGTGAAATCTTCTCCTGGAGGTATGAATTATGTTGAAGATATGAATGCGGTATTTTGATAACATCATAAAAACTTTCCATTTCTTTACATATTTGATAAAACAGTCATGTTGGGTTCACTGTTGTGTTGCTCGACTTGTTTTGATTTTAATAATTTTTGAATGAACATAGGGATGCTTGGTTTTCAGTTTTTGAGCTACAATTAATGGCTTCATAATAATTGTTTGGATCAACTTGAGGGTTTGAACTACTGAGTTGTACTGCACCTTTTGTTGAATCCTTGAAAAACATGATCACAAAATATCAAGGAAATTGTCAGTGTAGATTTTGTTTGTTGCTATGGAAACTAAGATCAAATGCTGCCTGGTCTAAGTAACAGGTCTCCTATTATTGGAGAAATAATTTGGTTAAGAATAAGATTCTGACCATTTTGCAATTCGTCAGGTAGTTTACTTCTGATGAATAGGAGTGATAGCATTTAGTCATCTGACCCTAACACATAGACATTCACCGTTATCCAAGAATGAGATTTTGTATGATTTTGAAAAGCCGCAGTGGTGTATATATGTACTGAGATTTCCATTCCCCAAACTCTTAAAGTAACTTTAGGTTGTTATTTAGATACTTTTATTGGATAGTTATCTTAATATTTGTGAACATCTTGTGAATTACATATGTGTTGGATCCCCTCTTTCTGATTCCCAGGATTCAGTTCTCTAGAAGAATTCTATTCCTTTCAATTGATGGACACCATTTTGTAACTTCGACAAGGTTGTGCTGATTTTCCATAATGTGTGTAACTGCTTTTCATGAAGAAAAAAGTAGGATAGTTAGGGTAAAAGTTAACTGTTGATTCTTTTGGAGGATTTTATGAAGTGTTAAGCTTCAATTTTGTTGCTACCACTTAGGCTTTTAGCTCCACAATAGCATGGACTAACATGTGTGAGAGATATGGCCTGTGTATAAATCACCTTGCTTCTTGGCTAAATGATTGGTCATCTTCAAACCTTTAGGTCTATATGATGTCACCAGATGTTTCTGACTTGAATTGTTTATGGAGTAGCTTTTTTCCACCTTTGTATATATGAATATGCAGCCTGCATAATTTATGTCCGCAGTTTTTGTGTATTCCAAATGTGTGTGTCTTGCGACATCTTTGTTTTATCCGTATTTTCTTTTCTGGTTGTGTTTTATCTCAGGCTTACCTGAATCAAATGGTTACATATATGTTGAAGCAAATGGTGGCCTTAATCAACAGAGGACATCGGTTGGTGCTTCTCTTTCAATCATCATGACTGCATTCACCTTGTTAGTTACAACATTTTTCCATAATGAAGGAGCTGTTAGGTTTACACTAACTACAATTATTCTTAATTTGCAGATATGCAATGCAGTGGCTGTGGCAGGTTATCTTAATGCAACACTTCTGATTCCGAACTTCCACTTTCATAGCATTTGGAGAGATCCTAGGTTAGTTAGCTCTTCTTGTCCAATGCTGAACCTATAATTATAAATTTCCATTTATCATATGCTTTAGAGTTGATTAGAAATCCAATTTCTGGTTTCTTCTCTTTAGAAATTCAACTTATCCTGTAATCTCATTTTACCTATTGATGATGGATACTGCAGTTACTTCCTGCTCTATTCAGGGGATGTACCCAGTGGTGTTTAAAGTAGTTTGTCTATTCAAAAGTAGCTGCCATTATTTGGTCTCTGTTTAGTTTGTCCGTCGTTGTCCTTTGAGTTCTGGTTTGTGACAAATTCCCATCAGTGTGTTGTTCTTGGATCAGATTCCTGGAAGACTGCTATTACCAAATCTTTTTTATTGAAAATTTTACTTAATTTATGGCAGCTTACATGTATGATATCTGTCCAATAATTTTATTCCAAGATAAAATGAGCTATCTTAATTGATTTTTTCTATGATCACAATGCAATTGGGTATTCTTATCGTGGTTTTTACGTTCAGAGTTTGTTCTCAAGGTTTGATATATTGATAATGCATTGCAGTTTTTCTTAACCTGTTCCTGAAACTGATGGATTTTTATTTTAATTCTCCAGCAAGTTTAGAGATATCTATGATGAAGAATTTTTCATCAATACCTTGCGAAATGATGTACGGGTTGTTGATAAGATTCCAGAATATCTCATGGACCGTTTTGATCACAACTTGACCAATGTCTATAACTTCAGAGTAAAAGCATGGTCGCCAATATCATATTATAGGGATGTAGTACTTCCAAGGCTACTAGAAGAAAAGTGAGTAGATAAAGTACATTGTTGTATATAGTCTCTCTCTTCACATGCGGGCACACACAGAGACACTTACACATAATCAAATGCACACACAGATTAATTAAACTGGGTTATTACATGATGTTTGTGGAACTATTTGATTATGCTTGGTTGGCCAACATATTAATATTAGTTTGCTTATTGAATTTCTTTTTTGTATTTCTGATAATGTTTCAGGGTTATAAGGATATCTCCTTTTGCAAATCGTTTGTCATTTGATGCACCGCCTCCAGTCCAACGGCTTAGGTGTTTGGCAAATTATGAAGCTTTAAGGTTTTCAAGTCCCATATTGACTCTGGGGCAAACCTTGGTTGCAAGAATGAAAGAACGCAGTGTAGTTCATGGTGGAAAATATGTGTCAGTGCATCTTCGCTTTGAGGAGGTTAGTGTTAATTACTTAAGAGGTGTTTACTATTACTGGTTTCTGCTCACCGTCAGGATCATTCAAACCTTTTTCTTGCCAATTTATATGATCCTTGCTAATATGCAGGACATGGTTGCATTCTCTTGCTGTATTTTTGATGGTGGAGAGCAGGAAGACAGAGACATGAAAGCAGCCAGGGAAAGGGGTTGGAAGGGAAAATTTACAAAGCCTGGTCGAACCATCCGTCCTGGAGCAATTAGGCTTAATGGGAAATGTCCCCTTACACCTTTAGAGGTATTATGTTCCTTTTCATATTTGCCTCATTCCGTTTGATGGTGATATTGAATGTTGTACTTTCAATGCAGTTTAACTATCATTAGAGCACTTGCTTGATATGCTGTTATGATGGATGAAGTCTGAATGGTTGTTTTGTACTGTAGATCCTAAAAATACGTGGAAAAAAAATTGTTCTCCTTTACATTATGAATGTTCATACTACTACTCCCTGGCCCATTCTAGAGGTCGTTTGGGAAGATATGCATGCTCACTTCCACGTTATTGCTCTTTGATCATCAACCTTAAACAATATGTGCATGCGTTAGTGTTGCCTTTGTAAATAAATAGCTAGTCTATGAATTTATATCCATTTTTGGTGGCATATAACTGATGTCTGTGCTACTGCTTGCATTGAGAAAAGTCCAATGTTAGTCAGAATTGTTAAGCAAGAATATTGCACATGAGCCTTTGACATATCTTACTTTTCGGCCCTTGTGAGTCAGAATTGTTAAACAACAATATTGCACTTGAACCTTTGGAATATCTTACTTTTCTGCCCTGTGGATTTTATGTTAGTATACCCTCACATTATTTTCCTTTTCCCTTTTATCAGGTTGGTCTGATGCTTAGGGGCATAGGTTTTGATAAAAACACATACATATATTTGGCTTCTGGCAAGATATACAATGCTGAAAAGTATATGGCCCCACTCCTAGAAATGTTTCCAAATTTGCAAACAAAAGAGATGTTGGCATCGGAAGAAGAACTTGCTTCTTTGAAGGTACGAAACATTTGTGATCTCGTTCAACTGCCTATGGTATGATTTAGCATTATTTATATGACTGGACTTGGGTTACGTGTTCCAGAACTTCTCTTCTAGAATGGCAGCGCTAGACTACACTGTTTGTCTTCACAGTGAGGTATTTGTTACGACACAAGGTGGAAATTTCCCTCATTTTCTGATGGGCCACAGAAGATTCTTGTATGGTGGACACTCCAAAACAATCAGACCAGACAAGCGGAAGCTGGCATTACTTTTTGATAATCCAAACATTGGGTATACATTTATTCATCTGCTTTTTTATAATTACTTTCTGTTAAATAACTGTAATCCTGTGGGGAACAAAAATGCCTTGACATTAAGTCAAATTACCTAATGGTTGAGCTACAAACGAAGCCATGCTTTTTCATTGTTGTTTGTCAGATTACTTTTTCTTTTAAGTCTCAGAGCAAGGACTGATTTTTTCCTGCTTTCTGGATGATTGATGTGGTCTGGAAGGAACAAAATTGGTGGAAATGGTATTGATGTTTTTTCCTGATGGAAAATAAAAGTAGTAACAAAGTTAGACAGCTATCTGAGTTCTTTAGTTTTCTTTAATATATGAAATCTTACACACAATCTAGTTGCATTTGTCTTTTCTTTGCATGCACATCTTGTGCACATGCGGGGTTACTAGATATTGCTGAGTTCAGTGGCCTGCAGATCTTCCTGCTTTATTCCTACTTCATGTATTTTATATAAAAAGTAGGGTAAATTATTGGAAAAGTAAAAGTACTAGAGAAATTTCATTTGTAAACTAGACTTCTAGCTTGTTTTTGATAAGATGCATAAGGTTTTTGGGTTTTCCCAATGATGACATACAGTCAACCCTCTCCAGTTAAAACCAGTTGATAAACCTTTTTCTATTTTAGCCATTTCCATTTATCAGTTTTGACCATCTATGATTTAGAAAAGTCTATCGAATATCCATTTTATTGTCCTTAATTTTGTTATTTATTTTCTTACAACTCTAGTTTGAAAAAAATGTGTGGGTGACACGGAATTTGTCGAATCCTTTATATTCAGTAACAGATGACTTTCTTGTATGCCTAGTACGTTCAGTTAACAGTAATTTTTGAATGGAGGTTGATGGTAGACCAGTATTTGGGAAAGAATTTGACTTCATGCTTTTGTTACAGCATCATTATATACTCAAATTTAGGTTCTGATTTGAAAGCTTTTGCAAAATTTGGTGATTTTTTACGCATTTTTCCCTAAAAACTAATGGAAGTTTATTGGATTTAGTGTGACTAATGATTTGCAAAAAGTGATTATAATCGCATTTACCCTTTGTTCCCAGGTGGAAGAATTTCAAGCGACACATGTTGAGTATGCGGGCACACAGTGATTCGAAAGGTTTTGAACTAAAGCGGCCAAATGACTCCCTATACACATTTCCATGTCCTGATTGCATGTGCCGAATGAACAAAACAGAATTATCAGCCGCGTGATCGGATTGAAGAGATATATTGATGTTTGCTTCCTCGGCCTTGTTATTACTGTGGGCACATCTTGCTACTGACACCATTTTTAAGTTTTGAAATTCTTTGATTTTTTTTGACCCTGCAACGTAGTGAGATGCATGCACTTCAGTTTGGGAGCTATGAGGATCAATAATTCCTGGATTGGAAGAAAGGTTGATGTACATTGATGGAGGAGTTACATGGGTAGGTATTTTGCCTAACTGAGCATTGTTTTCATACATGCGGCTGGCTCTATCTAACAAGCTGTAAAAATAACACAAAATTCTTTGGTGCCCTCCCCTGTAAAGTAATTGGAGATCATTCACAATGTAGAAACATCATCAACTTTGTGTACATTTGCAGAAACCAAGGGAACTCATTTTTCTAGCATCACATTTTTGTTCCTTTAACAGGAGGCTTCCCTATTGTTTGTGGATTCTACTTCCGTCTGTTTGTTAGGGATGATGCCTCTTTTAACAAAGTTGGCCGCCGTATAATGATGACTATGCTCTTTCCCTGTCTATGTTATTGTTAGTCAAACACATGTTTCTGGCCACCACACACACAAATATATATAGAGATAGAGGGAGAGAGCGAGAGCGTGTGTCTAGCAATGAACAAGACTCATCTTTCAAGAAAGCTAAAAATTCAACCAACTTTCACTTTCATACGTATCGGTATCTAAAAAGATGATGCGCTTTTAACTTTTAAAACTTCCCAAGTGTTGCCTTTGTCTCAATCTCGTTAGAACATCCAGGCCAACCTTTCGGAGAGCGGAAGAAGCGTGGCGTAATCTAAATAAGAACATGAAATATCCATATTTGACCTTCTTGGTATTTAAATCCATGATAAAACATGAAAGGGACTTGGTGGGGAAGGAACACATCAATTAAAATAATAATAATAATAAATATTATTATTATAAAAAAAAAATGACACTGCAAATTGTCAAACATCCGCGCCGTCTCTCTACTCCTAATCCTCCAAAATTAGAACAAGCATAGAACAGCCCAACGCAGCTATGGGGATCTTCGGAGGTCTCACCGACGACCAACTCAACCTCTTCAACACTCGAGGTTACTTCAACGATACAATCCTTCACCACTCGTGCCCTTCAATCGTTCAAATTGTTTAGATCAATGATTTTGCAGGGTATCTGGTTCTTGAATCGTTCGCCAGCTCTCAAGACACAGTTTCCATGATCAAAAGAATGGAGCGGTTGCTCGACGATTTTGATTGCTCCACCGCCTCTATTTTCTCCACCAGGAATCAGGTCTATTTTGTTAGCGTTTTTACAGACTAATATTCTCCAATTTTTGGAGGAGTTTTCATTCGGCTTGTAATTTTTGGTCAGCAACAAGCTACTGATAACTACTTCTTCGAGAGTGTCGAGAAAATTTCGTTCTTCTTTGAAGGTGAGATTGTGTTGATTTTTATGTTCCTCAGAGCACCCTCTTTTGCTAATTCTGTATGATTTTTTTATAAAAAAGTGTTGGATGCTGAATGGTTTCATTTGAACGGTTCCTTGTGTTTTCCACCACATCAATCTTCTATTGGTCATTGTAACTTTTTTGTTAGTGGTGGTTTATTTGCTAACAACTGGCAATCGAAATCTTTTGGCAGAGAAAGCATTTGCTGATGATGGGAATTTAAAACAATCAAAAGAACTGTCTATTAACAAAGTGGGCCATGGTATATTGTTTAGAATTTCCAACTCTTACAGCTTTTTCATGTTATTTATGCTCTTAAAGGGTTTGGTTGCATCAGTTAGGATCGCTTTATCAGGGTCTTTTGTTTGGACTAAGAGTTGCTCACATGGATATATCTTCTTGCAGCCTTACATGAGCTTGACCCAGTATTTAGAAACTTCTCTTGCTCTGAGAAAGTGTCAAACTTGTTACTGTCTCTGGGTTACAAGAGGCCAATCATCATTCAGTCTATGTACATTTTTAAGGTACTTTTAGAGTCGTACCATTGATAGGAGTTTCTTTTATAGCAAAAGCTGATCCAAAAATAAAGAAACTTATATTCATACATCTGAGACTATTAAATAAGAATTACTTAAACATAGAAGATTTACAAATGGATTTGTACCTTTTCTAATGCTTAAGAATTCATTTTCTAAGTTAGCTACCGTTATAAAACTCGACATTAGCTCAAGCTATTACTTTGTATGAATTCTGTTACTATTTAATATATAGCTTGCTTAGTGTTGAAATTTACAGATATGCACATACGCCTTTTTGAACTTTTGAATGTAAGAAGGATTCCATGTTGAAGTCCAAGGAAGACATGAAAAATCACTAACAGATAAGAATGATGCGACATCTTAGATTCTATTACCATTTTCATCAGATTCTAAATTGTTTCTTTATAGTATTGCATCCTCATGGTCTTATACAATGTTAATCATAGAATATAAGGTGCCTCGGCAATATGCATTACAGCAAAGGTATTCCCAAACTATTGACTTCAAATCAATCATTACGCATACTTCCCAATGGGATGTATCCATTACTGGTACAATTCATTCAGTTTAGATTTCATTATGGAATGTAAGCACTTGAATTTGTTAAGTTTCTTGAGTTGATTGGTTAGCATGGATGATACGGAAAATTTTAGAACTACAATGACATACCAAAGATTTTTTGAACATGAATTCCAATTAAGGTGTTTATTGGATGATGACATCTATAACTATCAACATTGACACATTTCTTTTGATATTTTTGATGTTTCTTCCATTAGTTTATATTGAGTTTAAGAGTGTGAAGTGATCCGTATGATTTATATCCACAGCAACCAGGCATTGGAGGCGAAGTAGTGCCTCACCAAGATAATTCATTCCTATACACTGAACCGACAACCTGCACAGGGCTTTGGTTGGCTTTGGAAGATGCGAAAGTAGAAAATGGTTGCCTGTGGGCCATTCCCGGATCCCATAAAAGTATTTTCTATTTTAATGGGCTATCTAGTTGTTTTATACTTGTAGAACTGATGCAACGGTAAACAATTGCATTTGGGCCATTCTTGGATCCCACAAAAGTATTTTTTATTTTAATGGGTTACTTGGTTGTTTTGTACTTTTAGAACTGCATAATTTGATCTTTCTTTGTGTGTGTTGTTTTTTTTAGATGGCCTGGTGAGAAGGTTTCTTAGAGGGGAGCAGGGTTTTTATTTTGATCGACCATCCCCTTCTTATGATCAAAAAGATTTTGTTCCAATTGAAGTTAAAGCTGGTTCTTTGGTTGTTATTCATGGCGACCTTATTCACCAGAGGTGAGTTTGTACACACACACACACATACATATTTCATGTATAGGAGTCAGTTACCAAGATGATTGTGAGTGCTACTTTTCAATAGGTGGTAACTCTCTTTTTTTGCATGTTCAAACAGTTTTGAGAATATGTCCCCGAAATCAAGACATGCCTACAGCTTGCATGTTGTAGATACTGATGGCTGCAAGTGGGCTGAAGATAATTGGTGAGCAAATTGATGTGGCTCAACTTCTTGGGACTTTGATTTATGCTTTCAAATCATTTCCAGCATTTAGTTATGATTGATCAACCACTGAATACTTTTCTTCTGATTATGTTCTTTCGTATTCTTAACTTCTAAGATCAAAAACGTACTAAAGCTGAACTCCTTTAAAAATATGTTCTGCTTGACATAATCACATGTGCAACATACATCATACTTTTCCAAACTGAATGCTTTCAAGCTTGCTGTTTTGCCAACTGCTTTTTTGCTAAACACAATCTTAATGCCTTTTATTATCTTCCCCCAGGATTAGAAGAAAAGTAGAGCCAGAGCCTCTATATGTTTCTTGATTCCAACACAAATCGATATTACTTGGTCGTTCTGCAGAATTTTCAGTAAAACTCAGTTGACTCGATATATGATATTTGATCAGTTGCGGCCTTGTAAAATAAGGGTATGTGTTTGCTTTTCGTCATGTACCATAACATAATTGTGATAACAAAGGGGATTACATCTTTTGGTTTTAACTATCGTACCTTTGTGGTAACAGAGAACTGTTCCGGTACACATAAGTTTAAGCTACTTGTTCTTCCAAGTAATTGGTGAAAAAGTCGTTTCCATTTTATGCTTAATTACTTATATGGGATCTCCATTATGATGGTGAGTTGTTTGCTGTTGAACTCACTTGAATCGGACCCCACTTATTTGATGGTAACAACAGAATTGAAATTAGGATCTACGTTGAATTGATATTTCAATCTTTTGATTTCGAAGAACTTCAAATTGATATTGTGAAATTTAAACTATTTAGAATTTCAAAAACCAAAAAACAAATTTATGTAAACAATATGATGCAAATTTTTACAATTTTAGAAGCTGGAATTCTAATTTTAGTTGACGGCCAAATAATAGACCATCTTGGTAGGTGGTTAAAAACATCAGTTTATAGATGTAAAAATATGTGTTTTTTATATTTATCATACAGATTTTTAATAGTTCTTTTACAATTAAATCTAGTATGACATTATTAAAGATTCTAATTATCTATCAGTTATAAAGAATTTTGTTATTGAATAATTGTGACATTTAATGTTTCAATGGATAGAGGTGTGGTGGTTGGCCCAAGCCTCTTAGTAAAGCCACACTTCATACGGGGCTCGTAGTTTAGTATTTTAAATTTTGGGTTGTATTGACTCGAGTCCACAATTTTTGTTACATGCCAATTTAGACTCTATTCAACCTCTGTCAATGTGAAGAGTGGATTGAATTGAACACGATATGATACTTGAGAAGCATACTTCGTCCGTTAACTTGTATTTTTCGAAAATTTAATAGCTCCGTAATATAATCATATTACCAAAACAACAATTTTTTTTCTTTTCATGTTTCCTATGTATACTTACTGGGTATGAATCAGTTACAGGGAACTTTAATAGGGTATTTGGTTGACTCAAATTATCATTTCATTCTTGATATATTCTAGGTAATATGTTATTTCTTTGTTTGGTTGAAAAAAACATATATAATATATAATTCAAGAATTTACTTAAAATTCATTTTCTTCCTCCTTTTACAAGCATTCCAGAAACATATGTACAGTGATCATTCCAGAAACATATGTACAGTGATTATCAAAAGAGAAAATCCGACGATCCATATCAAATAGGTAGTTAGAAACTTTTTTCTTTTCAACATCATGAATATATATTGTACAAATTTCCGTCATTAAAGGAATCAATTAGTTGCTACACAAAAGTGCCTATCTTTTGCATTTTGTTTCCGATTCTCCGTTGCCGGAGTCATCCTGCAATAGTGAAGGAAACAATACGGTGGTGGAGGATGAGCCCAAAGTAACGTTGACGATTTGTTGAAAAATATATTATATTATATTATATTCATACAGTAATTTATAATTAAAATAAAAAGTCTTCTTAAAATACATAAAAGCACACACGTCTACAGTTTATGTGGATTTCCCATATTATCATCCATTAAAAATCCTTGGCTATAATTTTTAAAATTAAGATCAAACTATTCATATAAATTTAATCGGAACTATAAAATACGGTCTTATTTAAACATGTGGAAAGCTCCAATTCATCATGATTACTAGAAATTGTATTAACAAATCATCTCCGGAAGGGGTTACAGCTAGAAGCGGTGACAAGAGTGACTCGTAAGATACGATTAAAGTGACAATTCTAAGTGTAACTAACAGCTATATAGATTGACATTTCTTCTTGTTATGCTAAGTAGAAGCAGACGCACATGAGAAACTTTTGGTCCTAAGCTTGATGATTATCCCCAACTAAGGGGGATTATGCGTTTATGTTAAAAAAAAAGAGTCAAACATTAAAAATTTTAAAAGTTTAATGTTATAAAATTAAATATTTACATTAAAGTCAGTAATATTCTAAAAACAATGTTAATAACTTAGGAAAATCGAGTTTATTATGCTCAATACATATAAAATTACTAGGCTTATATAAAAATATTTATAATGCTTATGATATAATCTTTTATTGTTTCTTTAATTTAATAATAGTTGAAAATAACTATCTCATATGTCGTTATGTTAAAATATTCTTTTAATTTTTTTAAATATATATGTTAATCAGTTATACTTATAACACGAAAATTCTTAATTACGATTTTCAGGTTTATATTGAAAAGATTTTATTCATTAAAATAACTTGTAAACTACATATATTGAATTGATTATTTATTTTACATAGTTATGTGACGATTCAACAATAAATAAATAACATTACTCTAACACAACACAAACACAACCTTTTAATACGTAATCAGTAATATTAAAGGGTTATAGAAATCATAATATAAAATCAATTGTTAGAAACTCTTTCAAGAGTTTTCCTAAGCGAAACTTGGTCGTAGATATATTAAAGTCATTTCACTACATGGATCCTGAGGTGAGCTAACAATTTATCTACATTGACACATGCCAAGAGCTATTTAGGCAAAAAGCATATTACAATATTATTAGAAAGTTTTGAATAAGTTATAAAGGTGTTTTTCCTTTAAAGATTTTTCAAAGATTAAAATTAACAGATATAGGTTCTAAGTTAATGAAGAATTTAAGGTTTATAATAATTTCAAAAAATTGGATTTAATATATAAAATTTTTTCCTTGATAAATTTTATAAATCAATCTCAATACAATTACATAATATTGACATTTTCAGTGATTCATTAGATAAGATAAAGGGTTTCATCTTAGTGGCTAATTTATGGAATCAATTATATAGCCATAATTTCTGTGGCCTTCATAGGGAATTTTATTTAAATTAACTTTGCACATTAAATGATTTATGTTATGTGAGAGTAATTTAGACATTAAATAATAGCCATAAAATCCATCAATTTAGTGGCCTCTTGATTTTTTCTTTAATTCTAAATATGAAATTGAGGTTTAGTTGATGAATATAGAATTTATGTCTTGGGAAATAAAAAAGGTTGAATTATAAGTGTTTTGAGGGGGCTTGGGAAAAGATTGGAATAAGGTTAAATGAACCCATATACAACCGAGATATTATATATCAACTGGAAGCCTTAAGGCCACAATTATGAGCTCTATCTTTATATATAAATCACTTCATCTTTATTTCTCTTTCCGATATAGGATAATTCTACCAGTGAATCTCTGACATTTCACTTTTTACAAGTGAATCCATCCATATTAACCTGACTCTTCCTTAATTCATAACTACTGCGAAGTCATATGAGTCCCTTCATATGATCATTTATTTGACTTAAATCCATGGATCACTATTCATTTGATCTAAATCTATAAATCTCTACTCATTGAACTTCACTAACCTAACTTTGACACCAATATTGGGTTTTGAGGTGTACATGGGTAAATCATACTTATAAGGAGCTGAAAGTAAAAAGAGGAAGAATTATGGTGGGTTTAGTGAAAAGTGGAAAGAAAAGCTTCCACAATTCTTAGGATTCTAGGAAGGCTAAGACTAATTAAAATGGGAAAGAAAAAGATCCTACTAAGAAGAAAAGCATGAAAAGAGTGAAGTGCGATAATTATGGCATAAAAGGTCACTTCATTTGTGATTGTCATGGACTTAAGAAGATAACATCATATTATATAGTTTAGTATATTGTATTTATCTTTGGTTCTATTTTGGCAATTGAGTCACATCTTTTTTAGATTGTAGACTTGGTAGCAATAAACTATATGTCACAAGAAAGAAAATCCTTCATAGAATTTTAAAAGATTCCATATATGACAAGGTGAATGTATATACGAGACAACTCTAAAATTGAGGTCTATAGAATAGGCATATATAAATTAGCAATTCATGATGGTTCTAAGACTAGATATAATCTTATTTTCTTATGATTATAGTTAGCCTTAGATTCAGTATTAATTTTTTATAATGGTGAAATGAATATATCTCTTATAACTAATTATTATACCATTGATTTATTGTTGGATAGTTTTATAGTATTAGATGTTCTTTATCAAACAAGTAAAATTAGTTAAATTAATTTAATTACATCATCTAATACTTGTAATATCAATGCTAATTTGTGGTATGCTAAACTTGGTCATATTATATAAGATTGAATAAATCAACTACTTCAAGAGGATTTTTTAGAAGAAATAGATTAAGTATTGTCTACCTGTAAATATTATCTATCTAGAAAAATAGCATGAAAATTATTTGATAAGAGATAAATAACTAACTATTAAGCCATTACACTTAATTCACTAATTAAATATATATTACCTAATGAATGTTAGAGCAAGACATGATAACACTTATTTTTATCACCTTTATTAATGGCTATATTCGGTATGGTTATATTTATTTGATTTCTCATAAGTTTGAATCATTATATTGTTCTTAAAAGCAAATGACTTTAGTTGATAACCAATTAGATAAGCAAATAAAGGCTCTAAGAACTGTCAGGGATAAGAGCACTTTTTAATCAATTCAAGAGGTTAAGTGATGAAAAATGAATAAATAGAAAAATGAATATTCCACAAACCCTTTGGCAAAATAATATTATAGAGAGGAGAAATAGAATTTTCTTTTTGAAACATTTAGATCTATAATGGTAGTGGCAAATTTATATCACTTATTTGATGATGTGTTATCAAAAGCTATACATGTACTTGATTTGGTGTTTATCAAATTAGTTACTAAAACATCATCTGAGTTATGGACAAGAGAATTGATTTATAATATCTAATTAAACTCTCGATGATGTACCATTTACATTCACAATCCCTCATAAAGTATAGCAAAATTAGGTCCTAGAAGGAAGAAGAATCTCTTTAAAAGATACTTTAAACATTTCAAGGGTATGTGTTTACAGGTTAATGAAGTAAGAAAAATTAATTGAATCTAGATTGATGAAGATCACAGTCTTGGAGAATGCTTGTCCAAAGCAAGTAAATATAAGGCAAAACTTATCTCTATATGAGATATAGAATTAAGCTAATATAGTAAGTTGAGACCAATTGGATGAAACAGATTAAAGTGAGGGTAATTTAGGAGATTATGAATTAGTTTATGATTAATAGTAATTGAATCTTAGTGCCCTCCTATTATTTGATTCAAATGGGAGCAATATGAAAGTAAAGAGATATGTTCCTCAAAGCATTCAATTGTACCTATAGTATGAGTAGATTAATTCTGAAATTGAATTTTAACGTTAAAAGGGAACCTTTAAGGTAATATCATATGAAAAACAATGATAGGAGAAATGTGAAAAGACTCTATCTAGTTTTGATAAAAAAGAATACGTTAAAGCAATAGAAGAAAAATTAGCTTTAATGATCTTGAACTAAGTTTGAGACTTGGTTAATTTTCCTGAAGGAAGTAAAGCCACTAAGAACAAATGAGCTCTCAAAATTAAACAAAGGTCTAATGGCAATATTATAACTTAATAATTCATTTAGTGTTTTCAAAGAGAAAAACATAATAGGAACATATTGACTATGAGGAAACATTCTCTCCTGTTGTGAAGTTTATATCAATTTGATTAATTATAGCTTTAATTGCTGGAATAGAGATTTATATCAAATGGACCTAAAGACTACATTGAATGGAAAAATGGATGAAGAAATCTATATAGAACAACTAATATGCTCTATTTAGAAAGGCCATGAGCATAGAATGTGTAGATTATTAAAGTTGATTTATGGTCTATAACAATCTTTGAGTTAGTGGTATATTCATATGATTTTAGTATAACTGACAATGACAACTAAGTATATATTAAATTGGCTATTAGTCACATTTCAGAAGAAAAATATGGATGTGGTTATATCAATGATATGAATTTTGTACCGGGCCGGTACCATCCGGAAGGTACCGTTCTGACTAAAAAATGATATGAAACCGTGTTCAAAGGTACTGGTAGTCGGTATTGGCGATTTCACATGGTAACAGTCAGTATTGTAAATTTTGAAAAATAGGGGGATTGTTCTGAAATTTTTTTTCTTCAAAACCCCTCCCTCCACCGAGGCTCCTACTCTTCTACTCTCTCTCTCTCTCACTAACACACACATATTAGTTCTCCTCTCCGACGACTCCTCTCTATCGACTTTCCTCTCCGATGACTCTATAGCATCATCTCTTCTTCTAATCTACATCTCCATGGCTACCGTTGCTCCACCTCTGTACTGTCATTGCTGCTTGTCACAAGCAAAGTAAGCAAGGTTGAGAATAAAATCCAGTAGTCTAACTTGAGAAAATACAGGTTCTGCCATCAAAATAGCATCTCAACTACTTTCAAAATAAGCCTTGATAGTAATACATGAAAAAAGATGAGAGAAACTAAGAAAGAAGAGAGACGAAGAGCTTTCCAGATTATTTCAACTTTGCCTTTTGTTCATACACGTGTTCTCAAATCTCAACATATCCTTTCATTGAATGTAAGAAGTTACATTTTTTGCCCAACTAAAAGACTACGATGAAAGTACATTGCAGAGGCAATGTATAACTTCAACTTTAAAAAAAAACTCAACTTCACAAAACAAGCAATTACGATTTTTAATTATTTACTATGTGGAGAGGATTTTATTTCCTATAAATATTTTAAAGTTTTATTGTTTATGTTTATAGATAAAGATTCCTTTTCATTATTTTTTAAAAATTTTGTAAAATTTAAAATAAATTGTATATTGTAAAATTTAATTATTAAATAAATTTTAATATATTGTTACCTAATTACTCATCAGCAGAACACATTATGAGTATTACTAAACAATTATCTGAATTATTTGATAAACAACTTAATATTGAAAATCAATCAAAAGAAATAATACAATTGTTAACTCAAAATCAACAATCCTATTACAAATTAAGAGGAAATTATCTATGATTATGACTCTGATCAACAAGAAATCTATATAGACCAACCTAAACTAGAAGACCAACCTAAATCAAGTCAAATTAAGTGGAGAAAAAAGAAAAACAGATACTAAGGTTAATTATTACGACTGACAATATAAACCCATACAAAATCAAGAAGATTTAACACGTTTTGGATATTATAAAATGGAGAATAAACTAAGAGAATTTCCTACAAAATAAACTCCAAAATATATAACTTTAGGTCCATATAGAATATTAAATTTAGATTGTGTTTTATCTCCCAAAAAACTATTACTTGAATGGTCAAATAGATTAGCCTTAGTAATCCAATTAGAAAAACCATTTGAAGGATTAACCATATTAGTACTTTATGGAATTTTATTACCTATAAAACCACTGGTATAGTATTAAATTTTTTATTAGATAATGAAATAAGAATAAAAAATACCACTGAATTTCTTAATGTACTTGAACCAATAAAAGCTTTTCTGTGGAATATGTGAAAATAATATCAAGAAAATAAATAAATTGTAATTAATTTAAATTTTTATTATTATGATTTTTAGAAATAAGGTTTGTGTAAAATTATAAAATATGTAGTATAATATATTGAAGAACTATTTTGCAATTGTAAAAAATTTATAGACTATTTTATAAATTTAAAAAATTACCCGAAACAGTACCCGGTATTAATTAGTACCAGTACAATACCGTACCAAAATCAAATCTGGTACTAATACCGATACGGTATTCATAACATTGCATTATATACATCTTTGGGATTAAGATTACTAAAGATCATTCAAGAAGTTCATTATCGCTATATATATATATATATATATACTCGAACAATTTTGTATGTAGGGTTGTAAACTATTTTGTTAATGAGTCAATATATATATAGTTTTGTATGTAGGGTTGTAAACTATTCTGTTATGCATATTGCAAAGGATAGTAGTGGTGGTTTGACCTAAATTAACTTTTTCGACCCAAAATTTAATGAGTCAATCATAAATTGACTGAGTTTCAACCATCAAGGACTAGTCTCCAATCCAAAAACTAAGAGCTAGGCAACAAAATAACATTATTTTAGTATAATTAACTAAAATAACATTGTTTTGATTTGTCAGTTTAAAAAACTAAAGGCTAAAAGAATGTCATTTTGGTTGTGGTTTAAGCGGACTCAAATTTGGGTTAAAGGCACATATATTGGCTCGATCTGACCTAACCTATTACTAACACTTCCTATTATTAAAGGTGAGCACGTAAGCAGTAGACATTATTCTCAATCATCATAAAACGAGGAAGAGATAGAGAAGATTCCTTATTCTAGTGCAATTAGTAGAATCATGTACACTATATTATGAACAAGATTAGATATATAATTATTGTTAGTATTAATTGAATCTTAAATAAGCATATTGAAAAGTAACAAAAAGAATATTTAGGTACACTAGAAACCTTAAGTATTATTGTAAAATCAAACATATAGATACCAATTATATTTTTGTTAAAGACATTGTAATTTAAGGAGAAGTGAATATGGAATGTATTCCTCCAAGATGACTGATTATAAATCTTATAACCAAGCTAATTTCTAAAGATGTGTTATATATATATATATATATAAATTTTGGTTTTATTTTATTTCTTATATGAGAACATTCATAATACTTGTTACCAATGATGGTGCATTGTTGTCGTCCAATATTTGATGCAATGTATATTTAATGGAGTATTAATTATTGGATTTTAGAATGAATTTTAGATAGAAATGTAGTCATAAAATATGAGAATGCTTAATTTCAAGTTGAGTGTTCATGTATAGAATGAATATTTAAATGGGTATTGAACATTTGGTTTTTGATACATATTTAAAAAACCTTCTCACATAGGTAATCGTCTCCGTTACTTGGTAGGAATAAAGATTAGATAAGTTTTAAGTAGTTTATCTAGGTAATAAATGAGAGTTCAAGGCTTAAAACCCGGATTTAAAGTATACTAAAAGCTAAAAAAAGGTTATTTATAAAGGCATAACCTAAGAAAATGATGTGCTCAACCAATTTTTTTAAAAAATAAATTGAGTATATATTGAAAATATTGAAAAGAGTCAACAATACAGCTTAAGGAGATTTATACTCTCCTAGGACAAAAATGATACCGTAACCACATACATTTGTTAGGAACAGAGGAAACTATCACACGACACCGTATCCAAGCCACCACATTATAGAGAACAACAATGTTCAAGAATTAAAGAAGGTTCTAGATAAAAGGGGTAAAACTCTTCCTCATCTGTAATCCGATGCTGGTAATCTTCCCCAATTAGGGTTGGAATCATCAATGCCAATGGACACCTCGTCTCACAACAGGCAGTCGTAGGTGGGAAGTTTATGTCTAATGCTTCTTTCCTTGCTCCTTCTTCCTCTAATCTATTTCGATATCTCTTCAGGCTAGACTTTCTTGAGATTCATATAGAAAACTCCTGACTCTGGATCTCGCCTACCTCTGAGGGAAGGAGGAGGTTCTCAGATCAGGCTAGACTTAATCTTCAGGCCAATTATTATAACATACTAGATGTAAGTTTTAAAAGGTGAACTAAATGAATAAATAAGAGACTTTAAGTTAAGGACTAGGTATGCAAGAACTATCAATTACACAACATTATAAAATAAAACATGCGCTTTGATAAAAGAGTGTTAATAATGTTAACACATAAAGCATGTCGTGTATACATAGATGACTAATAAGAATAATATAAGTTATAATGACATAGATGACTAATAAGAATAATATAAGTTATAATTTCACCTTATATTATGTAAGGACCCTTTAGGGTATGTAAACATCAAACTGAAATATCCTTTTTACTTGGATTCTAACTCCAAAAGAAGTGAATTGATGTTTGTTATCTTAGAATATTATTAATCATGAATGATTTGGTATAATGAGACATCCTAGAAAATCAAGTTAATTTGACTCAAACATTTGAAAAACAAGAAAGATTATTATAAATTCAAGTTTGCTTTAGGACGTATTCAAAAGGGCAAACTTTCTAAGTAAAAATCAGTACAAATACAAAGTACACTACAACAATAGCGTATTTAAATCGTCGCTAAAGAAGGGAAAATCGTCGCAATTAATAATGTGCGATGATTTCATTTCGTCGCCTAAATCGTCACCGAATCCCGGTAGCAAAATAACATCGGCAACATTTACCAAAAGTCGTCGCGAAAACTTTTTTGCGACAAATAAATTTATTCGGGAAAATGTATTACCGACGATTAAAAAAATGTCGGTAATAATTTTGTGTGAGGTTTACGTTTTGTAGATAAAAGTCTTTTCTCACGAAACCTTATGAGTTGGTATTTATTTTTAGTGACGATTCTGTTTTGATAGCAAAAAAGTTTTAGCTACTAATTTATCTTGTAGGCAAATGTTTTTAGAGACGTTTGAAACGTAGGTAAAAAACTTTTATGATGAATTATTTTTAGTCACTAAAATGGTTTAGTGACGATTTATTTTTTGTAGCAAAAAAGATTTAGCTACGAAATATTTGTTATAGCAAAAACTTTTTACCGAAGTTTTTCATAAGGAGTAAATTAGTTTTTGTGACAAATTTCATTTGGTAGCTAATAGTATTTAGTGACTAAATGTAAATTTTAATTTAATAATTATTATAATGTTTATACACGAATTTATTTAAATTTATTACACTTTTAAAGACTTTTTTGACGAAATGTTTTTGATAGCTTGTATTATTTAGTAACAAATTTTAATTTTGAAATTTATAATTATTATAATTCTTTAAAAGGAATTTATTTTAATTTTTTTACAAATTTGAAGAAATTTTATATTTTGTAAATAATCATAAATTGAAATTGAATAAACATATAAAATGTAATGCATTATATATAAAACAATATTTACATCATTTATAAACTAAAAGTCTAAATCAGAGTCACTAGCACTAACATATGAAGAACCTAACATTTGTTTAACCAAAATTTGAAGCTTCCTAATTTGTTTTAGTCCCCAATTTAACTTTTCTTTTGTACATTCTAATTTTGTCTTCAGTACCTGGTTCTCCTTTTGAAGGGCTATCAACAATGCTAGTCGAGAGGAAGAGGCTTCAACCGGCTTAGGGCCATATCCAAGGCCTTTGATATAACCCGATCGTGTACCAAGGATATTGTCACAAATGTCATCGATATTGGGCTGATTTCTCTCAGCCAATGACGCCTGCAACAACTCCTGCATCTTGATCTACAATGTAAAGAAGAAAATGCAGTTAACTTAAAAATTATTAGTTAATAT
This sequence comes from Erythroxylum longipes, assembly GCA_027563885.1. NCBI lineage: Eukaryota > Viridiplantae > Streptophyta > Magnoliopsida > Malpighiales > Erythroxylaceae > Erythroxylum > Erythroxylum longipes. Next base: position 28,887 of record JAOQMS010043314.1, read on the forward strand.
TATATAGAATTAAAATTGTAATATTAATTTATTTGTACTTACATAATTATTTTGTGCCTCTTCCGACGTCCAGTCTTGCCCTTCCTTGAAGTGTGTGTGCTTGTACAGTGTGATCCAATCACACTGTTGCCCTTGGAGTTGTGTTTGACTCTACAATAATTAAAATAAAATTTAACCAATTAGAATTTATTGTATTAAAAAATAGAATAATAAATTGAACACGTTATACTAACTAATTCTTGTCGGACAACGAAAATGATTTGGAGCCAGTGTTATGCGGAGTCGTCATTTTTGCTCAGTTGGCCTTCGCTTTCTGACACTTTTCCTAAATTAAGAGAATTAGTCATAAAATGTATAAATACAATTAATGGAAGAAAACAAACCTTAAATTGCAGTGAAACCCAATAATCACACAATTTATTCCAATTTTCTTTAGTCTCCTTTTCCGGAACATGTCCCCTAGCCTCTTCATCAGAAGGGAAAGACTAATAATACTTATGCAGTCGATAGCGATGATCCTTCAGCTTTTGTTTCAGCAGTGAAGAAATACTGCTTGAAACTTCAGGTTGCTCGATATCTACAATATTTTGAAAACATGTATTAGATAATTTATTAATTTAGTTAAGTAAAATTGGAATACTTATAATGAAATGAATTGAAATAATACTGAAACTTTATCCAAAGCATTCTGCAGCAAGTTGTCTTTCTTCAACTGTCTGACATGCTGAAGGCGAGGCAACTCATTCTGAACAACAATGCCTAACTCACTAGCCAATTTTGCTACTTGGACCTTATCAACTGGGCGGCCTTGTGTCGGGTCAATAGTCACGGACAACTTGAAATTCATTGCAACATTCATGCGTTGCAACTCAACACTTTTGTCTTTACTCTACCTCATTTTCTGAGGCCAGTATTGGAACCTAAAAAAATAACATAATGATTAAAACACACAAAACATGTAATGAGAGCATAAATGTATATATGCTTGGTTATCAATAACAAACCTGAGGATCCCTTATGACTACCAGACGATGTTGGTAACGATTGTTGTTGTTGACTTTTCTCATGCGATGATGCAATTGCTGGTTGTTTTATTGGAGAAACTTCATGTTCGTAACCAACCTCTTTCCTTTGTTACGACCAGGTCTCATTGTAATCAACCTGTGTCAAAATCAACAACATCAACAATATTAGACAATTGAAAACAAATAAAGAAAATCATCAAGTACCGCAAAAACATAACTGAAACATTAAAAATATATCATTTAATCATCGTAAATCAACAACATAAGACCTGTAATGTTAGTTGTTAATATTTTAAACAATAAAAACAATGAAACTTACATTCAATCATCATCATCATGATGAAGAAAATCATCATCATTAAGTAGATGTTCGTTTGATTCTTGATCACTAATATATTCCAGCGAAGTATCGTCATTGTCATTGAAGTCATCCTAAGTATAGTCTTCATCTGTTTGTAAGATAAGATGAGGTTGGATTTCATCCAGTTGAGCTATATGTGGCTCCACATCTCTCCTATGGAATGAAGATATATCTGCATCTTCTACTGTAATGCCTTCGTTATTGATCTCCAATCCACTATCTTGATAGACTTCGTCAGCATGTTCATCTAATTCACCAATATCCCTTTTACAGTAATCAAAGACATTCCTTTATTGAAACTTTTGAACAACCTTCTAATTGTGACCTAATACAATATCGTTGACGTAGAAAACTTGTTTGGCTTAAGTTGCAAGGATAAAAGGATCATTATCATACCATGTCTTACTAACATTTATAATAGTAATATGCCTATTCACTCTCATGTCAGCTAAATCAAACCATTTGCATTTAAAAAGAACAAACTTCTTATACTTAATGTAGTTTATTATTTCAGATATGACACTGTAGAAGTCAATTATTTCGTCATCATGACATCCTTCAATGACAACCCCACTATTTTGACTTCTAACTCGACTATCTCGATCTTGTATGTGATATCACACTCCATTAACAATGCAACTTGTGTATTTCTTCCCACAAATATGAGGCCCATATGCCAAACTATATAATGCTGTTGTCGCTTCTTGCACGTTACGGTTATATAACCGTATCATCTGTACGACAAACTTATATTAAATATGAGGATGAGACATATTCTCATATATACATAATATGTAATTAATATGAAACTTACTCGATTTCTAAACCATGATATAAACTTTTGCCTATGTCTGTCTTCAACATTAATGATCCCTTTGCTTCGAATTGCATCCTTGTGCTCTCTATTGGGAAAAAAAACATAGTAACATTGATGAGTTAATAAAGGAAATTCTAATATGATTGTTTGAATGAAAAGAAATATACATACTCCATGTATGTATCGACGTTCTTGCAATTATTCAAAATATACCAATGCGCAATTTCAAATTCATCTTGACTTAACTCGACATATTTACCCGCACCAAGTGGCCTCATCTTTTGTGAGAAAATAGACAAACCACCATCGTTATTGAAATCAAAGTTACGTCCTGGTCTATTAAGTCTCGTCTCCATATCAGTTAAGTACATTGAGCAAAATGTCAAGCATTCATTTGCTATATAAACCTCTACAATAGACCCCTCTGGTCGAGCTCTATTACGTACATAACACTTAAGAGAGCATAAAAACCTAAACATAAATAGTTAAACATTTAGGAATTGTTACTAACAAATAACATAGCAAAAACTTGTTGAATTTAATTTAAATTACCTTTCAATCGGAAACATCCATCGATATTGAACCAGTCCACAAAGTTTTGCTTCATATGGTAAGTGATTTGCCAAATGGACTATAACATCAAAAAATGATGGGGGAATAATAGTTTAAGTTTACATAGAATCAATGCTATGTCTTTCTCCAATTTATCAAGCTCTTCAACTTTAAGTGTCTTGCAATATAATTGCTTAAAAAACTCTCCCACTTGACCCAAACTAACTGACACATTCTTCGGTAAACACCCACGTATTTCAATAGGAAGTAGCCATTACAAAAGTATATGACAATCATAACTTTTCAACCCTGACACTTTTCCTTCTTTAACATTCACACAACAACCTATATTAGATGCATGCCTATCTAGAAATTTGATTGATTGGAGGAACTGATCAAGTGCTTGTTTCTCACTTTTTGACATGTTGTAATAAGCAGGTGGAATAAATTATGATCCATCATCTCTTCTTCTCAAATGCAAATCTTTTCTAATATTCATGTCTTGCAAGTCTAGTCCAACCTTAATAGTGTCTTTGGATTTCTCATCAATTCCCATGACAGTCCCTAAAATGGACTCACAAATGTTTTTCTCAATATGATTGACATCAAGATTGTGCCTCAATAGTAATTCCTTCCAATATGGCAAGCTGAAAAATATGCTTCTTTTAGTCCAATTTAGTTCAATATCATTTCTGTTATGCTTTCTATTACTTAGGTGTTTGCCAGGTGTAATGTCAACCAAATATGATAGTTGGTAAACAATGTCATCACCCGAAAACTAGATAGGAGCTTCACCTAACTCAACTGTCCCATTAAACTGTTTACTTCTGCGCCATCTATGCCCATGTTCCAAATAACGACGATGACCCGTATAACATATTTTACTTCATATCCTTGTTGAATATGTTTGATGATTACAGATAGGACAAGCCATATACCCTTTAGTGCTCCACCTCGACAAATTCCCATAAGCTGGGAAATCATTTATAGTCCACAATACAGTAGCACGCATTATAAATGTGTTGCCTTCAACAACATGAAAAGTTTCAATTCCATATTCCCATAGATGATTTAAGTCATCAATTAATGGTCGCAAGTAAACATCGATGTCCTTCCCAGGAGCAACAGGTCCTGGAATAAGCAAAGACAACAACATAAAAGGCTCTTTCATACACTTCCATGGAGGTAAATTATATGGGACTAGAATCACTGGCCACATGCTATATGAATTACTTATATTACCGAAAGGATTAAATCCATCTGAGGCCAATCCAGATCGAACATTACGACAATCTTGTTCAAACCATGGGAACTTTCTATCAAGCTCCTTCCATGTCATTTTGTCAGCTGGATGACGCATCGTGTTATCATCAATGCATTTCTCTTTATGCCAACTCATATCTAAGGCTCTTTTTGTTGACATAAATAACCTTTGTAATCGTGGCTTAATAGAAAAGTATCAAAGGACTTTTATCGGTATCTTTTTCCCTCTCCCATCATCCACCCGCCACTTTGATGTAGCACAAATAGGACACCCTTGAAGTTCTTTACTTTTCTTCCAATAAAGAACACAGTTATACTTACAAGCATGAATTGAATTATATCCCAATCCAAGGTCCCTTAACAGTTTCTTCGTGTCATAGTACGATTTCGGTAAGTTATGTACCCTAGGTAATGCATCGTTTAGTAAGTCAATTAACATGTCAAATGACTTGTTACTCAATTTATTATAAACCTTCAAATGCAACAACTTCACAACAAATAAGAGTTGAAAAAAATTAAAACACCCCGGATATAATTGTTCTTGAGCAACTTTCAATAACTTCCCAAAATTATCTTTGGTCATACTGCCAATTATGTTAGGCATTCCTGATTCATTCCTAGTCTCTATATAATTCTGACAATCATTTAACATCTCATCAATCCCACCATCACCGTCATCATTCACATCATAATCCTCAAGATTATTACTATCATCAACATCATAAGATGTACCGACACTTCTACTACAACTTGCTTCCTTACGTTCACCATGATAAAGCCATGTATTATAGAATTTGTTTATGCCTCGGATAAGCAAGTGATTATATACCACATCTTAACTTTGGAAGCCCACGTTTAAGCAATCAATGCATAGACAACGAATATTACAATCTTCTCCTATTTGATCCTTAACAAATTGCATGAAACTTTTAACTCCTTCTACATATTCAGTTGACCATTTTCGAGAAGACGTGCAACTTTTATCCATGTAGCTAGACAATAGAAGAAGATAACAGAGTTATAACATGCATTTTCGATTTTATGTTAGGTTTAAAAACCTTTAGTGTAATATCACATGCAGTAAATAATGTTGTATCAATTCATACGCACCAATTAAGTAAACAATATAAAATAAAATGAAACAACAACCGATATATAACATAATGAAGGCTACTAATAATTTGCATACCTGAAGATGTATAATATTTGAAGGCGATTGTTGATTTTAAGCAAAAAGACGAAGATCGAATCTGTAAAATAATATAGCCATGGAATTGGTTAACAACAATTACAATAAAAACAACCAAAACAACAACAACAACAACAACAACAACAACAACAAATAATAATAATAATAATAACAACAACAACAACAAGAACAAGAACAACAACAACAATAACAACAACAACAACAACAACAACAACAACAATAATGCAAAAGTAATGAAAGTTATTACTAATTTGCATACCTCAAGAAGTATGCGATTGTTAACTCCAAGAAAAAAAAACAAACACAGATCCTGCAAAACAGTATGGCCATAGAATTGGTTAATAACAATTTTGGAGACTAAATTAATATTAATTATATGTAGAACATTAAAAGTATATATATAGTTATTAATTGCAAAATATTTTCAAGAAATTAAAATCATACATATTATTACAAAAATAGAAAAATTAAAATAATAGGATAGGTGACAATTATACTAATACCTCTTCATCCATTACAATTTTTAATCTAAGAAAGAAATGGCTTTCATTTCAAAAAAACCAAATATATATTCATTTCATGGTTGGATTTGGGTGAGGACTTTCATCGAACACCTTGTATGCATAATATGACACACACGTATCTTGGCCAATTTCTTCACTCTTTCCCCTTTCTTCACCGTCATTCACACAACACACACACATACCAACCATTTTGCTACTCACAACATGCAAATAACTGAAGAAAACATAAGCTCCATAACAACTTCACAATACCGTATGACCCATTGCAAACCTTAAAACCAAACAAAAAATGGAACGAAACTTACCCAATGTCGTCAACAAGAGAACACTGGTGTTGATGGAACACAAAATCGACACCAACACCCAACACCCAACACCCAACACAGGCGATGAAGAAGACAGAAACAACAACGAAAAATTAATTTGTAGAAAATGGAGAGAAGAGGAGCGGGGGGGGGGTCTATTTTCGGGTCTAAGTTGTAAAAGTTGGACGACGTCATTTGTCTGACAAACGACGTCGTCCAACTTACATTTTTTAAAACGTCTTAACATTCGATGATGACAAACGACGTCGTCCAACTTAAATTTTTTAAAACGTCTTAACATTCGATGACGAATACATAAGTCGTCGCTAAAAGATAATCATTTACCTACAATATACACAAATCATCGCAAAAAGGTTTGGCATATGGCAAAAACGACATAGTTACAATTATTCTGATAGGGCACAATTTGCAACGATAACTTTATTCGTCGTAAAAGGAAGCAGCATTTTGCGACAAAATAAAAAAAACGTCGTGACTTGCAGTATATACAACGCTTGGGCAACGAATTACCTCTTACCGTCACAAAATGTACAACAATACACTACGAATATGCCAAATCGTCCCGAAATTTTGTTTCTTTTCTGACGAATTGGAAAATCGTAGCAAAAAAGTTTGATTTGGCGACACATTTTGTGAAACGTCGCGAAAACCCTTCTTTATTATTCTTTAAAAATCCTAACCTTTATTTCCAAACCTTTCTTCCTTTTGTAGTCTCGAACAACTCATCCTAAAACCAGCAATCTCCGACATCTTACGCACGTATCAAAACTATTCACTTAATCGAAACACGGTCCACAATGCTCTAACTTCTATTTTACTATGTTTTGTATTTTCATTTAAGGTGATCTTCATTTTGTAAATCTGTTACTGAATAGATCGGCTCTTTGTTTGACCAGTTTCTGTGATAAAGTTGTGATATTTATGTTTCTACAATAGATCTGGACATTCTTTATGTAGATCTACGTAGATCTATACATAGGGTATTTTTTGCAGTGTTGAAGTTGATTGCTTTATGTTTTTGTAATTGTTTTTTAATTTCTTTGTGTTATGTTATTTGCACATTGTCTTTGGGGAGCGTGGATTGTGTTAATGTTAGTTATGGAAGGGAAAACATATGGTTTGCATTTGAATCTTGGGATATCATTGTCATGTCTGTAAGGTGTTCAATGATATTTCTGTTATGATTTGCATATCAAAAGTGTTTAACTCAACGTAATATCTACTGAATCTTCTAAACTTGCTGCTTGGGATGAGTTTGTCATGTTTGTAAGGTGTTCGATGATATTTCTATAATGATCTTCATTTTATGCTCTAGGCAATCCATTCAAATCTAAACCTAAGTAGTTTCATTTGTCATCATAATTGGACTTAAATATATTATCATTTTATTCCAAATCAACTTTTAAAGCATTTACCTCTAAACATTATTAATGAAGGAATGTCAACATGGAAATTAGTTCACGATGGCCCTAATTCATTCCGTTGGGAGGAATGTGGCAAAATTGTCCTTACTAAGCAAACCGAAACTGAAAAAGAAATCTCATATATCAGAAGAATTCCTCGTAAACCTTCGATGGCCGATCTTCTGGAACAAGGTGTTTAGTATCATCCGAACAACGTCACTTCCCTTATTATGTACATCTCATTTCCTTTTATGAAGCTATTATATATATTCACATATGATAGTTTATACTACATGTTGCTTGAAGCTTTCTTTAGTCTCGAATTTGACATGTATGCCCATGGTAGCAGGAGCGGTGTCACAACAATCCATAAAGGAAAATCGGTTCATTTGGCAAATTCATCAATTTTGAATACTTCGTCTGCTCATGCACGTATGCATGTCACCCCAATTTTAGTTTATTTAATGGTTTACTAATATGATAATATCTAACTTCTATACTGATTGTGTTTTAGGTTTAAAACTATCGATCATTTCACTGCATCCTCTTCAAAGTTAGAGATAGCAAAAATGATGTTAGAAGAGGGTGTGACAAACCCTACTACAGTTGAGGGAAAACTATTAGTGCTTCAATTAGTGTGTTCGAACGTGCAAGGGCCCTTCTGGGAAATCTAGACATTGGGAACTCATTTACCTTTACCTACTCTCATGTCACTTGGAATCCAAATAAATAATTATATCTTTGTCAGTTAGTGAGTCAATTAACTAAACTCAGCTTTAACGTTTATTTCTTGTTATATTAGCAATAATTTGCCAAACATAATATGTATTACTTATGGGTCAAGTTGCGTACTATTGAATATTCACTGTTATTATTCTAGTTTTATGAGTGAATGAATTGGATAACTTCTAATTCAAAGTTCGTACTACTCCATGTATCATTTTATTATAT
>JAOQMS010043315.1:0-12030 GCA_027563885.1 Erythroxylum longipes
CTTACAACATCCACACTTTAATTCCATCAATCCTTGAATTAAATCCTCCTAAACTTGACCTAATAGTTAACCTCAATAAAAAATCTATCTAACAATTACCAAAATTCATTCAAGTCATGTTTACTAAAATAAAATAAAAATTCAAGGCCTAACAATTAATTTGCATAAGGAAATTTTTGTATTATTTCAATAGAAATTGAGTTAGAAGTGACTTTTATTAAGCATGTTTAGTATCCCAACAAAAAATGTGAATAAAACTAGTATAAATAAGTTCACTCCACTAAATTTAACTTAAGTAAAAATTTTAAAGTTAAGACTAGTCCTAGTAGGCATTTGAATTAGTGATTTAGTTAAGTAATTGAGGATAATAATAAAAAGGTGCTTACTTTCACTTTAAAAGGTAAGGTGACTTTTCAAACAAGCCTCTAATTCGCCAAAATAATATAAAAATAAGTACTTTAATTTACTTCCAATTTAGGTTACTAATATGTTTGAAATGGGAAATATACACATATTTTTCTTAGTATATTTCTCGATTTCAAGCTAAATTTCGTTATTTTACTTAGTTTTCACTATATTTAGTTTATTAAGAAGATTTAACCTTGGGATGTATTTACAAGAATTAGAGGATATTTTAAGGAAAAATCTAAAAATAATTCTTGGTTGAACATGGTTTGAGATAGGCCTATGCCCCATTCTACATCTAATATACATCATATACAAATAAAGTGACAACCTAGAATATTGCCTCGAGAGAGACCATATGATTAAGAAAAAGGCCAAATAGTAACACAACTTGAGACACCCTTGTCTTAGCTCATGCTCATGCCTATAAATGAAATAGAAGGATACATGGTTTAGGTTATAGTTATGTTAGAGTTCTTATCCCTCCCTAAGAGAAATTTAATGATATATAGTTTGGGACACAATTGTGTCTTATATTGCTTCTCAGGTTGATCAAATGTATTTAAATAATGAAAACTCTAATTTTTGGAGACGTTAAGTGACTTTTCATATCTTATCATTCTTTTTACTATAAAAAGTTGCGGTTATTTAGTAAGAGGTACACCAACCATTGGGATGTCAATATTGAAGCCATTTTCATTGGAGAAACAAGATTGAAGATCATCATAACGGATAAAATTATTTAAAATATAAGATTTTCATCTAGATTTCCTTTTACCATGATGTCTTCTATTTTGTTTATTATTTCTATAGGTTTAAACATGACTTGTATCGAACTGTTTTATATGTTTATATAACAAAAATCCTAGTTATTATCTTTATCTAGATTAATCTAATTTTATTTATGATAAGGGATTTATATATCTAAAATATCTATGACTATTCTTAATATGGATTTACTCATCTGAATGTTTAAAAATGATCTAAGTTCACTTATGAATGATTTAAAAGAAGATTCTTATAAGTATGCCATGGTTTAAACATTAGGGGTTAAATAGAGTGGTAGTAATGTTAGGGAAGTAGTGTTAGGGATATCACCTTTATGTACTGAAAAGGAACTTTGAGATAGAAAAGTTTATAAGATCATTATATATGACTACAAAGGTAACTCTTTTTAGGGAATTTAATGAAAAAGGTCCACAATAGAGTTATTATAAGGCCAATATGAGCTAGGACTATTATAGATGATATCAAAATTAGAACTACAAGCATGATGTTAAGTTAGTGATAAACTAAGCGAAACATGAGAGGTATACAATACCTAATAACTATGAGGGTAAGGATTGAAATTAGCTATAAAGAACTTGATCGACATTAGCTATGAAGAACCTAAGTAAAAAGAGAGCCATGATGGACTTCGAATAAAAGGACTACAAAAATGAATCATCTTAAAGATAAAAATATTATAGATTATGGACTTAAAATATGCCCTAAGAAGACTTAAACTGTTTTTAGCATGAATAGGTGTAGGTTTGAAATGATTTATAGGATAATGGATCATAAGGATAAATAAAAATTAGAGGTTATAGATGTTGACCTCATCTATACATTCTTTTAGTAGCATCCTACCTAGGTAGGTTTACTTAACTTTCTCTTCTTTTTAGGCATGATGTGAATGTTTTCCTTTTTAAAGTTAGTTCTTCTATAATCATAGGCAATAAAGAGGTGTTTTGGAAACAAGGCAAGGTTACCTAAGAGAAAGAGATTGCTAAAAGTGTAGACTTAAGGGCTTATAAAGATATTGAGGATTTAAAGATGGAGGAGGATATTAAAAACCATCTATTTAAGATCAATGATAAGTTAGAGAAGGAGGAAAACTCTAAAGAAAAAGGTTGTAGGAATCAAAATTAAGCTAGGGGCATAATGAAGGAAGTTTTAGTTGATGACTTCAAATTTGAAATCATCTATCACCATTATAAATTGAAGTATTTGAGAATTGGAATTACAAAAACCTCATTAGTGACTAATGGTGGGTTTAAGGATTATAAAAAGGTGGAATAAAATAAGTACTCAAACCTATCTTTTAAAAACCTAAACTAACTAAGGATAAGGAGCCTAATGAGTTTTGTAACATTAGTGTTGATGTTGAGACCACCAATCTTATAGGTGGGAAGTCTCCCATCATTGATGATGAAAACCCTATTAATTTTAAAGGCACCTCTCTTTCTATGTGAGTTTTTTCTTCTTTTTCTATTAATTTCCTTTCCTTTTGTTTTCCCTAGATGTAAAAAGGATCGGGTGTGTTTATCCCTTATTTATATTTTAATGAAATTTCATATTTGTATCAACATTTTAACATATTATTCTTGTAGTATTTAGTTTTTTTAATAAAATTTCGAATAAATATTTTTAAAAAATATGAATAAAATTATATTAACTTAAGTATGACAAGAAGTTTAAATTTAACTTTTAAATAAAAATAAAAACTTAAGAAGATATAGGTACCAGTCCTTGCTCCTAGTGACTATCTTAAACATTTAGGAGTATTTTCATTCGTTGGTTAATTTTGGATTGGGCATCATAGCTCATTAGGAGTTCTCTGATCTGGTTAATAATAGAGTCACCTAGAGTTTGATCTTTCATTTCCATTCCCCTGTGTAGCCTATTGTTTCTTTCCGTCCAACTTGTGTATATGGTATAACAAAGAGCAATTTTGAGGATTATCTAATTATTCTTCACTGTGCTCATAATTCTTGTGGCCTAATGAATTATATTCATTCATTCTTTCTCCAGACATTGAATGTCGGTGTTTGATGCATGAAAAACATTAAAAGTGCTCATTGTATGTGAATTTGACAGAATAAGTGACTCTCAACATTATTGTTGAACGTCGGTCATCGATCAGATGAAAATTGTGAATGTGAAGGTGTAAATTGAACACAAATGATTGATTGGATCTATGTGAATGTGATGCATTCCACTATATGAATGCATGAACAGATAAAGGTTGTGGTGACTAGAGTAGCCACTGAAAAAGAGCTTAAAGCTCAGAAAGTGATTAAGAGCCAAAGGCTCACTATATATAATGAGCCCTATATCCCCAACAGATAAGGGACAGTTATTAATGAGCCCGGTATTCACAATGAATACGGGAAAGTTACAAGCTCTCGTTCACAACAATAAAAATTGAAAGTGAGTCTTATGACCATGGCATATATAACTGATATGTATGTTTTAAATGATCGAAAAGAACTATTTGACTACTCTGAAAGTGAAATGTGAAAAAAATGAATAAAGTGTTAATTGATGCTACATGATGAATTAATGAAGTGATGTGAATTATGTGATTATATGAATTGTTTTGTTATGTGATATGAGTGAGCCATTGAGGATGGTCCACTCATTGAGTTCGTAAAACTCACAAAAATTGCAACGTTGTCTTTTAGGCTCAGAGGAAATCTCCAGTTCAACAAATTGGAGTATAGCCACTACGTTTAAATAAGAGATAGAAGTGGGATCAGTTCGAGTCACACATGTATTTCATTGTTTTTGTATTAAAGTGTGTATTCATAAGTACCGTACAATGTAAATATGAATGATTCAGAAATGAAATGACCTTTTGACTAAAAGTATTTTTGTACTTGTAATGGGCCCAAATAATTACTAAAATTTTGATGATATGTATATCATTTGTAACACTGGTGATTGGAAAAGTTTATGAGTAAAATGGGCCATTATTGATTATTGGTTTCCCGAAATATATATATGATGCGTGAAAAATTTTTAATGAGTATGATTGATTGACTGTCCTAGCATGCCACCCTCGTAGAGTATGTTCTCGAATATCGACGGTATGTACGGGAATATACACTATAAGAGTGGGGTGCTACAAAGTTGGTATCAGAGCCTAGGGTTAGTCTCTTATACAGGCAATTTTCAAAATATATATCAAGGTACATGCATTTTAGAAATGTTATAGCATGCAGTGGCAGCTGATCCCCAGTTTGAGTCGTATACACATGAGTCACACGTATGAGCATTCGTGAAGAGTTGAGCTATTAGAAGCAATAAGAATGATGATGATTTGTCAGAATGTGAGAAAATCAAAAGTTGTGGATATCTAGAAATGAGAAATATTATGTGGTTCGATATGATAGACAAAGATCTCTAATGCATTCGTATCTGTGGATGTGTCATTGAATATGATATCAGTATTGTAATGTGATGATATTCCTTTGAATGTGATATGAATACCTTGTCATAGATTGATTGAAGAAAAGAAAAGATATAAGTATTAATGAAAAGATTTAAAATGTACAAGTAAAGTTGATAGAAAACAAAATTTATTATGACTTTGAGAGGTTGAACTTGGAAATTGAAACGGTTGTTTGATGAATATGATAAGAGTTATGATTTAACATAAGATTATGTCAATGGATATGAGATCAGAACTTTATGATGGTTATGCCTCTAAAATTCTGAATTGATTGAAAATGTATATATCTAAGATGAAATAAATGATGATTAAGAGAAGAAATAAATGATAACAAGATAAATAAAAGTCCTCGAGGTTAAGTTGATTTGTTATTGTGAGAGCATAATTGATAATGTGATTACCTCGACAAGTGATGTTATTAAGAACTTATGTATTATATGTTTGGAGAAGATATAGGAAGTGATCCATGACTTATTGAATGCTCTTCAGACATAGTTTCCATAGTCAAAATTCTGAGATAAATCATAGTAGTGTATGAAAGCACTTATAATGATTAATTGGGAATGGATTGAGAGTGTAATTATGTTACTATGTGTGATGAAATTGAGGAAGAAAAAACAAGGCACGATCGTGGCATAGTCCCCACGATCATGGTCGAGATTATTTAGTTCTGTCACGATCCTGGGAAGGTTTACCAAGATCGTGGGCTGGCACAAAAGGAGAAGTGTTGTCAATTCAGAGTAAGATATCTTTAGCATACGTTATTAATTGGTGAATTGCCAGGAACGTAACAGCTCGGACCACCCGCTCACAGATATTGTCTGTTTTGGGCTTTGGCTCAGCCAAGCTCTCATGGTTTTGCTTTTCTCGTATAGTCGCTCAGGAAAACGCATCTTTGGGGAAGGGTATTCATACCCTTATAAGGCATACTTCGTTCCCATCTCCAATCAATATGGGAATCTAATATTCCACCCCCTTAGAGGCCCACCGTCCTACGTTGGCATATCAGCTTAGGTACTGGCTCTGATATCATTTGTAACAGCCCTGACCATCCGCTCATAGATATTGTCTGTTTTGGGCCTTGGCCCAGCTAAGCCCTCACGGTTTCGCTTTTCTCGTACACTCGCTCTGGAAAACGCATCTTTAGAGGAGAGGTATCCATACCCTTATAAGGCATACTTCCTTCCCCTTTCCAATTGATATGGTAATCTAATATTCCACCCCCTTGGAGGCCTAGCGTCCTACGTTAGCATATCGGCTCGGGTACTGGCTCCGATACCATTTGTAACAGCCTGGACCACCCGCTCAGATATTATCCGTTTTAGGCCTTAGTCCAGCCAAGCCCCTTAGGGTTTTACTTTTCCCGTACACTCGCTCGGGAAAACGTGTCTTTGGGGGAGAGGTATCCATACCCTTATAAGGCATACTTCGTTCCCCTCTCCAATCGATATATGAATCTAATATTCCACCCCCTTGGAGGCCCACCGTCCTACGTTGGCATATCGGCTCGAGTACTGGCTTTGAAACCATTTGTAACAGCCCGGATCACCCACTCACAGATATTGTCCGTTTTGAGCCTTACCCTAGCCAAGCCATCATGATTTTGCTTTTCCTGTACACTCGCTCAGGAAAACACGTCTTTGGGGGGAGGTAAAGCATATTTACAAAACCAACCCAAAGAAAACAATTTATGAGCCAATATGTAACAAAAGTACAAAATAGAGACTATTCACGTGCGGTAATGTCCTGAAAACGGTACAATCCTCACAGAGCTTCAAGCTCACTAAATTAACCTGCATGGTTGGGAAGCAGAGGGGGTGAGTACATTATGTACTCAATGAGCGGAAAAAACATATATCACACATAGAACTCGATACAAACCAAGACGGTATAAATAACCTACAAAGTGAACATACATCACATAAAATCACATAGGCTTAGCCTATGACTCATTGCATACTGGTTAGGAACCATATAAGCCTAGCATATTAATCACTCATCCGGTCAACATAGGTTCTAGTTCCAGTACACAAAAGCATAAAAGTATAACATGTATAATTTTAAATCTCGTCAGAAAACAAATAATCAGGATAAGCCAAAACAATCATGTGTGTCAACACTAGTCGGCCAAACTAGCGCGCACACCCACCGATTCTCGGTGTTGGCTCGACTTCATCCATGGTGAGTATGGACTACAGTCGATAAGAGCGTGATGACCCTAGGTGATGACCTCGTTAGTGTCCAAAACCCTAGGTGTGGAATCACCCGCGAATCCCATAGAAAGGTGTCGATACGGGGACCTAACTTTCATGTACCAGTGTCAAGGGTACGAGGGTCGCTAAATCAGTTGTGCCCAGCACACGATTGGCCAATCTTTTCCTCACCAATCATCAAAAAACATATGCAAATATTGAATACTAAAATCAAGTAAGGCACCATGCCTTTATTTGTTGGTCCAACTGATAAAATGGAACTATGCCAAGGTTCTAAGTCAAAAGAGAATACATACATACAGTATACATATCTCAGTTAAGCATATGTAAGTTTCAAAACATTTTTCATGCATTGAAAGTTATCTTTTGCACTCTAGTGAAAAGTCATTCAAAATTGTAGTAAGAAAATCAAACATTGTCCTTTGCCCTTCAATTGTTGAAAACAATATCATTTCTCAAAATATGAAATAAAAACATCAGTTTCACTCCAATTACAAAGAGTTCTTCAAAACAATGTCATTTATTAAATACGTAAGTATACTAGCATTTATTTGAAAATCAATTCTACTATGCATTACCTAGGTTCAAAATTCACATACAAGTCATCATATATGTCTTAGGGTGATCTGGTACCATATGAGAAATATGGTTTCCCCAACTCACCTCAAAAGATGGTATACACTCTCTTAACTTCAACAATCCTCAGTACGAGCTCCTTGATTCATAGCTTCCGAGCCTTTACACATAAAAAGACATATGATGAAAATTTATATTTATAATTTTATAAATATGACTTCTGACAGTTTTATCATTGTAAAAGACCTAATGTATGAACTTTGATACTATTGTTGAGGTTGCTTTGAGTGGAATTTAAAGTCTTGAAGTTGTGGTAAAATTTTTGGTGTGAATATAGAAGTGTATTTAAAATTGTTTGCAGGTTTTGGGATTTTTAAAATACAGTCGTTGTGTTGCCCAAATTTTTTTTTAAAAATAAAATAAAATAAAAAGGGAAAGACATTTAGTTAGCCTTGCATAGTCAGATTAAGAACATCGTTAGTGTACTTAGCTCAGGTATGCGGGGGTTGTTATGGTCTCGATGTAGTACCGGGTTGTGACAATTAAATTGGTATCAAAGCCAAGACCCGAGTCGGTAGGACCGATTGGAGAGTTGGACTCCCCCTCAAAGATTGATTTTCTTGAGCGAGTGTGTGGGAAGAGCAAAACTGTGAGGGCTTGGCTGGGCCAAGGCCCAAAGCGGATAATATCTGTGAGCAGGGTGGTCCCAGGTTGTTATAAGAAATACATCTTTGGATAAGTTGAGATGACCTTGATGATACATACCTAAGCATATGAGAAGATAAACTTGTCTACTACTTCATCAAGTTTCAGTAAGGGGACCGTTATGATCTTGTAAGAAATGATAGAGATCAATCTTATTGAGGTAAAGTGGCTAATAAGCAATGACAAAAATAATTGATTGATAAGGATTACGTGAACAGTATAGATGATACTAGCAACAAAGAAGATTTTCACTGAATTAGGTCAAGTAGATCAGATGGTTTATTTCTAAGAATGAATGAATATTGAACAAAGTAGAAGTGAATATTAGAGTCGCATTTCTAACTGAGAATCAGGCATAAGAAGCTGAAAATACTACCTATAAAAAGTACATGTATCTTGTTGATGAAAGAAAACCCATTTACATTATTAGGTTCATAAAATTGGGATGATATTATTGCTCTTGCTAAAGGAACTTAGGTCCACAACATGCTTCATA
This sequence comes from Erythroxylum longipes, assembly GCA_027563885.1. Lineage (NCBI taxonomy): Eukaryota > Viridiplantae > Streptophyta > Magnoliopsida > Malpighiales > Erythroxylaceae > Erythroxylum > Erythroxylum longipes. Next base: position 8,612 of record JAOQMS010043315.1, read on the forward strand.
TTTGTATATTCGAAAGATACAAGTTAGATTTGATGGTTATGTTCAAAAAATTGAGAATTGCAAAGAAATTGAAATGTGTGGAGAAACTAGTACAAATAGTTATATATAAGAATAAGTTGATAAGAAATTAGAGGAAATCGAACAAATGGAGAAAACCATTTGAGAAAAGAAATCAATCGGGAGACTGAGAAAAACATAAGGTAACATTACCTCATTTGAGGAATTAGTTACTTAAGAATTTCGAGAATTAATTTTGGGCATTTTGAGTAAATTGTGATAACTATTTGGGTTGAAAAATGCCCCTGGAAGTATGTATGGTATAAATGAATAAAGTGTTCCAACCTTGCTGGGATCAATTAGTAACTGTGATCATAGATGATATTTTGAGTATATTCGAAAAGTAAAGAGAGCATTTTGAACATCCTAGGTTAGTCTTATTTTATCACGAGGGAGAAACAATGATATGCCAAGTTTAGTAAGTGTGAATCTTAGCTGGATCAAGTAATATGTTGGGTCATACAGTACCTGAAAATGGCATATTGGGAAACCTAAAGAAAATGAGGTAATGAAGAAGTGAGAAACTCCGAGGAATATTTATATGAGATCCGGAGTTTTCTAGAATTAGCTGGATATTGGATAATACCAGAGGTTGTCAAGGAGTTTTCACTGATCTTGACTTTGACAAGACTTCTGAGGAAAATTGTGTTATTCAGATGGGCTAATGAATGTAAAAAGAATTTTGAGGAATTAAAAACACTGAAGTAATTATATCATCTAGATTTGGAGATTTTGTAGTATACAATGATGTTTCATACCAAAGATTAAGATGTAATCTGATGCAGCAAAATAAAGTGATTTTGTATGCATCGAGACAATTAAAGTCGTATGAGTTGATTATTTGATACATGATTTAGAATTTGCTACAATAGTAATTGCTTTGAGAACTTGGAGACATTATATGTATAGTGAAACATTTTGAATATATATAAATATATAGATTATTAAAGTTTGAGGTAATTATTGAGTTTGAAAGAATTGAATGCGAGACCAAGACAATGAATAGAGTTACTTGAAAATTATGATGTACGAATGAGTTTACCCAGTAAAGCTAGTGTATATCTAATGTATTGAACAGAAAATCCAATAACGGAATAACACAAATTCAGATATTGAGGTTACCAAATTTAGTGCAATAAAGAGCATTGAATATTGAGTTTAATTTTGGGCAAAATGACGTATTATTAGCTATATTAAACTTAAGATCAATTTTACATAAAAGGATTAGAAAAGCCCAGATGGGATGATCCAAATTTTGAGTTTGAATTGGAAGATGATACTTTATAATTGAGGAAGAAATAGGTGTATCTAAAGTATATGATTGAGAAAAGAGATTTTTAGAGGAAGCATAAATAGCAGCCTATACTATACATCCTCGTAGTAATACGTTGAAATAGTATTTAGCAGCCAAGGATGAAAAAGCAAATAACTGACTATATGATCAAATGTTTTATTTGCTAACAGTCTTAACTATTGGAGATATACTAGAGCTTACATTTTGGAGTTCATAGGAACATGAGATCAATATACAGTTTTGATTGATTTTAAACATAACAATCATTATCACCGTAACATCGGTAGAACATTGTATGAGACGTTATGCTACAGAAAGAGTCATTCACCTTTATATTGAGATAAAGAAGGCCTAAGAATAGTTGAAGCCCATAATGGATTTGAGATACTGTTAATAAGTGAAATGAATCTGTAATAGAAATTAAGTGATTCAAAATAAAAAGAAGTATAGTAAAAAGGATAAATTCAGCTAAAATGTATTGGTCCATATGAAGTATTAAGGAAAATAGGACCATTGACTTATGGGTTAGCTTGATCAATAAAAGATGTATCAGATTCGTAATATGTTACATGTGAGTCTGTTTAAGAGATGTTGGTATGATCCGATAGATGTATTATCAACACAGGAAATGAAATTGTGAGTAATTTGAGATATATTAAAGAAGTAGTTAAGATAGAGGGATATCTGAATAAGCAATTGAAAGGACCGAATGATTCCGTCGAGTATAGTCAATTGGAATAATATATTCGAGCAAAGTAGTTACATAGGAAACAGAGGAGCATACGAGGAAACAATATCCCCACTTATTTGATGAATCAGGTAAGAATTTCGAAGATTAAATTTCTTAAGGAAGGGAGAATTGTAACATGTCGTTTTCCCATGCTAAGGGTTAGAACCCTAGAATACTGTACATGAGAGACATCAATGAGAAAATTAGGAAATGCACTTCATGCTCATGCATAATATAGCATACATACACGTGAATTTGATTATTGCACACATTACAATGATTGTTCATGCACTCATTTGACATTTACCGGGTGTAATTGATTTATAAATGTGATTATATTATGAATTGTGGATAATATGTTTTGGAAATTGATTTGGTGTGTATAAGTATTGATTTGGAATTTTTGGTGAAATTTGAGAATTTTTTGAGATCAAGGGTATTTTTGGACTAGAAAAAAATGCCAAGTGGCAAAACAATTGATAAATAGTAAAAGAAATAAGTGCCAGATAGTAGTAGAAAATTTGATGAATGACATTAGGATTTAATGACATATGTTATTGAAAATTGGGAGTCAATTGGATTAGAAGTTAGAGACAAATAGACTAGTTATTAAAAAAGGTCTAAATGAGACCATAAGAAGGTGACAAGTGGCAGTGACAAGTGTCACTACCACTCACCACTCATCCCACACTATTCTTACATATGAAAGACTAACTTTTTTATTTTCTTTCATTCTTGTTTCATGACAAATACTTATTTTCTTCACTCTTCTTTTTCTCCATTCACGAAACCCATCTCACCTCATGACCTTAAAGCTTGCTCTCACCCTTTTTCCTGCTATTTCCATCTTGTTGTCTTCTTCATTTGTCACTAAAAGACCTAACCCTACCACCTCCATAATGATGATCGCTTGAAAGCTAGGGTTAAGTGTGATTTGAAGATTTTGAAGCTAAAATATGTAAGTAGCATATTGTTCTCTATGCTTTGTTAAATGAATAATATATGATGATGGCTAGTGATAAATTGGTGAGTTAAATGGAGTTGAGCATATGTTATAATGTAAATTAAGAAATGGGTGTATAAATGTCTTGATTTTGTATATATATGATGATTAATGATTAATAAGATGGTGTAGTGATGATTTGATATAGAATGATCCCTGTAATGGTGTAGCAAAAGTGTAGAAAATTGAATAGATGAATGGATATTTTTATGCTCTATTTTCTTTGTATTAACGTCTTTGGGTGTTATAAAGATGAGTTGTTAGTGTCTTTATTTTCTATCTTTTTGTGTGTTAATTTTCTTTATTCTTGAGGTTTGAAGTTATACTTAATAGAA
>JAOQMS010043316.1:0-12021 GCA_027563885.1 Erythroxylum longipes
TATAAGGATGGGTAGAGTAAAACATAGAAGATAGAACATAGAGGATAGGATCGTCTGTGTCACTGTTCACAGACTTCATCTGTGCTACTATTCACAGACTTCGTCTGTGTCACTGTTCACATACTTCGTCTGTGCTACTGTTCACAGACTTCGTCTGTGTTACACAAGACATCGTCTGTGTTACTATTCACGGACTTCAAACGATAATTCACAGTCGATAGAGGGTCAACCTAGAACATAGAAGTTAACCACAGAGGATAGAACACGAAGAATAGATTATGGACCAAGGATTATAAGAAGGAGTTAAAAAGTTACTTGAATTGAAGTGTATCTTCTGTGTCACTGTTCATCGCGTATCTTCTGTCCCATTATTGACCCCTCAGAAGATAGAATTGACCTTTGAGGTCTTCATAGAAGTTGTGGACCTTGAAATCTTCTTTCAAACCGTGTAAAGAATACCCTGAACCGATTCCCCTAGAGAAAGTTATGACATTTGTAAAATATCATCTGTGTTTCCCAGACTTCGTCTGTGACACTGTTCATGCTAACGTCTGGGTCACTGTTCACTAAGTATCTTCTGTCCCATTGTTGACCCCTTACAAGATAGAATTGATCTTTGAGGTCTTCATGGAAGTTGTAGACCTTGAAATCTTCTTTCAAACCGTATAAAGAATACCCTGAACTGATTACCTTAGAGAAAGTTATTACATTTGTAAAATATCGTCTGTGTTTCCCAGACTTCATCTATGACATTGTTCACGCTATCGTCTGGGTCACTGTTCACCATGTATCTTCTGTCCCATTTTTGACCCTTCAGAAGATTGATCTTTGAGGTCTTCATGAAAATTGTAGTTCTTGAAGTCCTCTTTCTATCTATCCAAAGAAACCCTAATTTGGATGCTTATAGGAGAAGTTATACTAATAGCCCCGAAGCAAGTATATGTGTAAAGTGAGGACTCACCCACACTGATCTTTGAAGGATTCAGGTTGAAAGGTAGGAATGGACTAGTCGACTATTCTAAGAGCTGAGCTGAGACTAGAAAGGGGGAGTTTGAGAAGATAATTTGATAAGGGTCAAGGCGTTCTCTTTCGGAGATAACTTACGTATTAAGATATTCTGCATGCTAGTTGGACTCCGAACTCGGGGTCTCACAGATGTGGTATCAGAGCAAGTAGGAGTTAGACTCCGATAACGGGGTTCGACAGCATCCGTATAACTTTTCATCCTATCTTAAGCTGTTTTAAGTCTCTTTTTCACCAATTTAATCTTATCAACTGTGACTTGTACCAATTCAGGCCCTAAAAGTCTCCTTTCACCTTCCTCATCCCAACAAATAGGAGTTCTACACCTCCTACCATATAAAGTTTCATAAGGTACAATTTGGATTCCCAAGTGATAGGAATTATTATAGGCGAATTCAATTAATAGCAGATGATCATCCCATGAAACTTTGAAATCTATAACACAAGCTCTCAACATTGCCTCTAAAGTCTAGATTGTTCTCTCCGATTGTCCATCAGTCTATGGATGGAAAGCTGTACTAAAGTGCAACTTAGTTCCTAATGCCTCCTGTAAGCTTTCCCAAAATCTGGAGGTGAACTTGGGATTTCTATCAGAGACTATAGAACTCGGAATCCCGTGAAGCCTGATTATCTCATCTATATATTTATTGGCCAAAGAATTTAAGGAATCTGTCTGTTTAATTGGCAAGAAATGTGCTGACTTAGTTAGCCTATCAACAATCACCCATATTGCATCATGCTTCTTGCTAGTTCTTGGCAATCCCATCAAGAAATCTATCGTAATCTTGTCCCACTTCCATTCAGGAATAGACAAAGGTTTAAGTTTACCAATAGGTGCTTGATGTTCTGCTTTAACTTGCTGACACACTAAGCATCTTTTAACATACTCTACAATATCTTTCTTCGTTCCTTTCCACCAAAAATGTTCCTTTAAATCTTTATACATTCTCGTACTCCCTGGGTGCATTGCATAAGGCGCATTGTGTGCCTCATCAAGAATCTCGTCTTTCAACTCTTGCATATCAAGAATATATAGTCTGTTACCTACCACCATTAATCCATCTTCCCTTACCTCTATTTTAGAAGGTTTTCTATTTTTAATCTCTTCTCTAAGCTTGCTCAAATGCTCATCTTGCTTCTGCAGTTCCTTAATATTCTCATTCAATACTGGTTTTACTCTAAAATTAGCTAATATACAACTAGATTTAGCTTGTCTCAATGTCACCCTGAGTTTGGCTAATTCCTTTAACAAAGGAAGATACACTGTCTCCACAAGTGCTATAGTTGATTTTTTACTCAGTGCATCTGTTACTACATTAGCTTTCCCTGGATAATATTCTATCATCAAGTTATAATCCTTTAGTAGCTCTAACCATCTTCTCTGTCTTAAATTCAACTCTTTCTGGCTCATCAGATACTTAAGACTCTTGTGGTCTGTAACACCTTGGTGGTGACTTCATATAAATAGTGTCTCCATATTTTCAACACAAAGATTATAGCAGCTAACTCTAAGTCATGTATAGGATAATTCATCTCATAAGATTTAAATTTCCTAGAAGCATAAGCAATCACTTTATCTCCTTGCATCAACACACATCTCAATGCCTTCTTTGAGGCATCACTATATACTATATACCCATCACTATTGGAAGGCAAGGTCAAAATTGGTGCAGTTGTGAGCCTATTCTTCAATTCCTCAAAGCTCTTCTGACACTCCTCTTTCCACACAAACTTCTGATTCTTCCTTGTCAATTTGGAAAGTGGAGCTATTATCATAGAAAAGCCCTCCACAAACCTTCTGTAATACTCATCTAAACTCAAGAAACTCCTCACTTCTACTACACTTTTAGGTGCTTCCCACTTTATAACCGCTTCTATGTTTCTCAGATCCACATGTACTCCTTGCTCCAAAATCACATGTCCAAGAAATGCCACTTTCTTTAGCCAAAATTCACATTTATCGAATTTGGCATACAACTCTTCATTCCTCAGTGTCTCCAAGGCAATCCTCAAATGTTCCTCATGCTCCTTATCACTCTTGGAATAAAACAATATGTCATTAATGAAAACTATGACAAATCGATCTAAGAAAGGCTTGAAGACTCTATTCATTAATTCCATAAAGGCTGCAGGGGCATTCGTTAATCCAAAGGGCATAACTAAAAACTCAAAGTGCCCATACCGTGTTCGAAAAGAGGTATTTGGCACATCAGACTCCTTTATCCTCAACTGGTGATAACCTGATCTCAAATCTATCTTAGAAAAAACACTTGCCCCTTGCAATTGGTCAAACAAATCATCTATGCGTGGAAGCAGATATCTTTTTTCTATAGTGACATGATTGAGCTTCCGGTAGTCCATACACATTCTTAACGATCCGTCTTTCTTCTTCACAAAAAGGACCGAAGCTCCCCAAGGCAAAGAGCTAGGCCTAATGTACCCCTTCTCTAACAACTCTTCCAATTGCTCCTTAAGCTCCTTCAATTCTGCCCAAGCCATTCTATAAGGCGGAATTGATATTGGTGCAATAACCTAAAGAAGCTCAATGGGAAACTCAATTTCCCTAGGTGGTGGTAGTCCTAGTAATTCCTTAAGAAAGACATTTGGAAATTCCCTGACCACAGGAATATCTTCTAACTTTCCTCTATCTGCTTTCTTGTCTACCACATAGGCCAGAACTGCTTCACACCCTTTCCTGTCCCCCATAAACACTACCATTCTACCTTCATCCAATTTGAACTCCACTGTCTTTTGTTTGCAATCTAGATAGGCGTTATACTTTTCTAACGTATCCATGCCCAGTATCACATCTAATCCCCCATCTTCAATGGCATTAGATTCACCATTAAGTGCTCCCCACCAATAAGTACTTCATAATCTCTATAGACTTGACTAATGATAATATACTAGCCGATTGGAGTACTAACCATCAAAGGAGTATCCAATGGACTCAGTTCTCTACCATGCACAATTCTACTTGATGAAATAAACGAATGGGTAGAACCTGGATCAATCAAAACAACTACATTATCATCAAATAATGTAACCATACCAGTCACAATTTCTGGAGCAATTTCTGCGTCCTCTTGTGTCATTGTAAACACTCTAACTGGTAGTTGCCCCCTCGGTCTCCTAGAGGGTTCACTGTCTTAGCTGCCTCAAAACTTCCCACTTCAATTATCGTCTTCTGACCCCCAGTCTTAGCCCTCCTTGAAGCTTACATCTGAGTTTTCTCCTGTCTTACGTACTGAGGGCACTCTCTAGCCATGTTCCCTTTTTCCCCACAGTTGAAGCAAGCTCCTGTCAATCGGTAGCACTTCCCTCTATGGAGTTTCCCGCAGTGATCACATTTGGGGATGGACTACTTATCTCCCTCCCCCCTTCTACTGCTTCCCCCCGTTGAGGCTTGATGAGAAACAATTCTCATCGGTCTAGACTTGCTTGCACCACTGCTCCTCTCCTCAGACTGCACAGGGAAAGTCCTGGCACTCCTTTCGGACATAGGAGTACCTCCTCCCATCCTGAACTATTCTCTTCCCTTTCTCTTTCTATTCACTGCACTCTTGCTGTTCTCCACATTCTCAACCCTTAATGTTGCTTTAACCAGCTGCTGGAATTCACAAAAGTTCTGCGCCACTACCTTTTATCTGATGGCCAAATGCAATCCCGATTCAAATCTACGGTACTTAGCCGCCTCACTTATCATCATCTCAGCTACATATCTGGATAGCTACGTAAATCGGTGCTCATACTCACTCACTGTCATTTCCCTCTGCATAAGACTCAAAAATTCCCTCTGCTTCTGTTGGACATACACTTCAGACAAATACTTCTTCCTATACACTGCTAAGAAATCTTTCCATGCGAGTACTGATGGTTTCAACTGACTCCCTGACACTCTTTCCCACTAATGCAAAGCATCTCCCTGTAGCAAACTTATAGCGTACACAACTTTTTCATCATCCTCACAGTCCATCTGATCTAGTATCCTCTTGATCTTTCTCAACTAAATCTCAGCCTCTTCTAGATGAGTGGTCCCATAAAAGTATACTGCCCCATACTTCCTTAGCTTGTCAAACTGCTTCCCCTTCTTAGTTGGGGCCGAAGCAGAAGTTTGTGGTATCTGGCCCATGGATTGGACAAATGCTTAAGCAAATGCCTGAAACATCCTGGGATCCAATTGCGTAGGCACTTGCTCCTGCGGGCGAGGAGACTCCCGTGTATATGATCGAACGAGCTCACTACCTTGCCTTACAGAAGCCTCAGCATTTCCTGGGGCTACAGACTCATCAGTACTCTCCTCTCTTGGTGAAGAGTCAAGTGCAATTGATCCTTGCAAAATTCCCCGTGTCCTTCTACGAGGTGGCATTTTACTCCTTCAATTTAAACACTAACAATTAGCTTACACCTCATTTTGATCTTATTTCCTACATGTATACATGATATGCATGTCACTTAATGCAATCAATCAATTTATAATGTAAACAATTTATCACACAGCATAACAATTAATACCCCTATGCATCCTAAGCCTAGGAAAAACCTAAACTCTGTTACCAAACAATGTTAGACCTCATTTCTGGAGTCTAACTCGTTCTATGAGAACAAACAATGATGGCGCCCAGGTCTCGGAACTTATTACAAAGATACTTAACGAGGGTATCGGGTACAAAGACCCCACAGGAAAAGTTTGTCGTGCCAACTGTTGACTTCGCCGCGGTGAAACATTCAAAGGTCAAGCGGAATACCTCTCTGGAAAAGTTTGCTGCAGCTAACCCTTTTGGCTTCACCACGGCAAACACTGAAGGTTAAGCGGAAGACCTGTTTAAAAAAGTTCGTCGCAGCCAAGGTCTGGCTTCGCTGCAGCGAAACCTTCGAAGATCAAGCAGAAAGTCTCTCGGGAAAAGTTTGTCAGGGCCAAAGTCTGGCTTTACTGCAGCGAAACCTTCGAAATAGACCCGAAACATCTAACATCTATCACTAAGTTTACAAACACATACACATACATTTCCCACAAAAACTATAGCAATTCATCCAAAGATAGCATGAAAATATATAAAAGAAACTTTTCTCAAATCTCACTACTGAATCAAACGAAGTTTATACATAGCTTTAGTTACATATCAACAATTACATCAATACTTAATACAAAATACAAATGGATGCTCATGTTTGATATGCCTATAAAGCTATCCAAAATGTTCATTAACTTAGTACAAAAGTCTCTAACTATCTTGGAGTTTCCTATGCCTTGCAAGGATTGTTAACTTTCTTGTTCTGCACCTGAGGAGGGAAAAAGGATGGGTTGAGCTACATGGCTCAGTGGCTAATACATTTATAGCCATCCGCAATCGGTCACAATTCAAGCATATGTACATGTATAGCTAGCAATTCAAGCATTCTCAATCTATTTTAGCAATTCAATCATTAATTAATTTAGCTCAAAACTCATAACACATAACATAGACTTTATCCATTAAACACACACTCAAATGCATCCTACTTGACAATTCAAAGATGCAATGCACAACCAAATGGCTCGAGAGTTCAGTGGAACGAAACGGAGAAACCGAAGTTTCAGTCGTGAACAAAACAAGTTCGATTTCTCAGGATCTCGTGGCCTCAAGTGAGCAACCGGGAGAAGGCTATAGGTTAACATGCACATGACTAACAAAACGGGTTCCTCTCTTGCCCAATCACAAACAAATTTTATACTCCATACAGTCAATCACAAATCCATAATCTCATGCTTCTTTTATTTTATTTTATTTATCTTCTTTTCTTTTATACAAACATCATAACCTTTTTGAAGGCATAACGCAATCATAATTCATCATGCATTTTCAAACATTCACAACAATTTCAATTTCAAGCAATTCAAAGAAAGCAAATCAACATACACACACATAGGCAAGAATTTGCCCAATTACACAATAACTATGAATATATTACCCACCTAATTGCTCGAAAAATCCAATCTCAATATTGTCTTTCCTCTTGCTCTTGGATAGGGTTTCCTATAACAAACACATTTTTTTCCATTCAATACAATATACAAAGATAAATTCATAAAGCTTTAAAAAATCAAAATAATAAAATCTAGCCTAGACTTAACTTAACTTACCCATAGCTTATCTAGGTTAGAAAACAAAACCTAGTTTAGAAATCCATGAAAAATCACAGAGGTTCTCTTCATCTCTTCTTTCTTTAAACACCATCTCATTTCTCTACTTCTTTTTCTACCCAAACAAGAAGAAAAGATGAAGAAGATTACCTTAGCTTATCCAAATCCTCTTTCTTCTTCTTCTTTCCACGTTTTCTTTCTTCTTCCCCAGCTCTCCACGCACTCTTCTCTTCTCCTCTCTTCTTTCACGATTTTCTTCTTCTTTTTCTCTTCTTTTCTGCGACTCTCTCTTCTCTTCTTCTAAATTTTTAAGACAACTTTTATACTTGGTCTCCCAATTATGCCCTCATCATTTGACTTATCCTTCCAATTTTACCCCTTCTTTTGTCCTTTATGCTACTAACTACTTAAGCTAACTTAATTCTAACATCCCAATTTGATAATACTAATTTATATTTATTCTTGCAAAAAATGACTAAATTCTAAGATAAATAAATAAACAAACAAATTGTAATTAAATAATTAAACAAATAAATCGATAATAATTGAAAAAAATTTTTGGGTCCAATATAATCCTTACAAAGAAAAATTGTATACTTATTCCATTCATTGCTATTTAGTAAAAGATCCCAATCACTTTAAAGCTACAACTTTTACTACAAAAAAGGAGGTACCAAAATATTGGAATAATAAAAAGTTAAGTTTTTGGAATACGATGTCTATGATGATGGTGGGCCCTTTGACCATTTGGACGATAGCAGGGTAGATACTACAGTTATTATGTACCCGCCATTCATACAGTTAGATCCGGTGGATCTAGGTCTTTGTACCATGCCTATACAGGAAAAGGAACGCATACCTGTACATACAAAGGTTCCTGGAGGTATAAGATCTAATCCAGTTATGAAGATTCGCCAGAGTCAGATGACCTGCTATCCCATCTGATTACATAGTCTATTAGGTTAACATGACTATGGTATTAGACATGGTGCGTTGCAATGACTGATGAGATGCAACCCATGAAGCATAGTAAGGTTTGGGAGCTAGTTGATTTTGTAGTAGAACTACAAAACCGTCAGTTGTAAATGAAGTTTTAAGACCTAAAGGATTTCAGGATAAAGTTTAGTGGTTTATGGGCTCACTCAGTTGCCTGATGGTTTACTCAAGGAGAAATGTTGACTTTAATGTTACTTTTTCTCTCGTATCCTCGAAGGATACATTTTGAGTGATTATGGAAATTGTAGCTCATGATGATATAGAGTTACATCAGATGGTTGTCAAAACCGCTTTCTTGAATAAAGACCTTTATAAAGTGATCTATATGGTATAACCCGAAGGATTTCAGGATCCAGATGGAACTGACATGGTTTACGCGTACGCGTTATACAAATTAATATATGATTTACATCAAAACTCCCAAAAGTGATAACTTGCATTTGATGAGGTTGTGACGTCTTTCGGTTTCATGAAAAATAAAGTTAAACAAATGCTTGTACTATAAGGTCAAAGGGGAGCAAGGTTATCTTCCTATTATTACGTGTGGATGATATGTTGCTCATATTGAATAACTTGACCATATTGCATAAGGTTAAGCAACTTTTGGCACAATTATTTCAACATGAAGGACCTTGGTAAAGCATCTTTTGTCCTAGGTATTCAGATTCACCAGGACAGATCTCAACACCTCATCAAATCTCTCACAGTCTGCATACATTGAGTATATGTTATAAAGGTTTAATACGGTTAATTGTAAACCTGTTGTAGCACCTATCTCTCATAATGAGAGATAATCTTTAACATAGTATCCTAAGAATAAAATAAAGAGAGAGATTATGAGGAATGTTCTGTATACTAGTACGGTTGATAGCCTGATGTATGCTCGGTTAAGTACTAGGCGGGATATTGCATTTACTGTTAGACTGTTCGGTTAATATTTGGTTAACCCAAGTATAGACCATTGAAATACAGTCAACCGAGTGTTGAGATAATTAAGGGGAATCAAGTTTTTATATGTTGACATATAGAAAAGTCAACAGACTAAACCTTGTAGGGAATTAATATTCAAATTTAGCTATATGTTTGGATGATCTAAAGTCTACTTAAGGTTACAATTTTTTAAGTTTGCAGATGGTACAATGTCATGGAAGAATGTCGAGTAGACACGAGTGATTTCCTTGACCATGCATGCAGAGTGCAGGCTATAAGGCTGCTTCATAGACAGTTTAGCTCAGAAACTTAATTTCTGAGTTATCTGTGGTTAATTCAATGACCTATTCGGTTGTACTGTGATAACCTTGTTGCTATGTTGTTTAGCAACAATAAGAACATCATAGGGTCTATGCATTTTAAGGTCAAATTCTTGACTATAAAGGAGTTGACACGAAAAGGTGACATTAAGGTTTGGAACATTTAAGGACTGACGAACTATAAGTCGATCTTTAACTAAAGGACTTCACCCACTTATGTTTGAAATACAAGTATACAGTATGGGTGTTTTGAAGTCCTTGGATACTATTAGTCAGAGGATCGTTATATTTGCTCCATGTGCATTTGTATATTTATACATTTGATGCATTATGACGGTATGACGGTCCATCGATAAGTGATCATCATTTATCCTAAGTAATACATGTTATCATATATTGTCATAATACGTATGAAAGTCTTAAGATTTGTGTCAATCTTAAGCATTTAAAGGTCATTAGGCATATATATAGATTGACCTTAAGCCTATATCATTTAGACGCATATAGTTTTATACGAATATCCTTAAAGTTTCACATGACATATAGGGATATAAGTTTTAATCCCATAAAGGTTCTCTAATGCAGTTTAGCATTCGGTTGGAGAATATAAAGGTTTCCTCTGATGCAGTTTAGCAATTGGTGAGAGGAAACGAGTTTTTGTCTAATGCTGTTTAGCATTTGGTGAGAGAAAACAGGATTTCTCTAATATAGTTTAGCATAAAGTTGGAGAAATCGAGACCTACAAACTAAGATGATATAATTTAGATCATAAAGGTATCATCCTAGTTTGCCACACTCCATTTTCCCATTCATGTTAGTGAGGTATTAGGTATACGTGATTGTATTGGATCTGTGTCACACATGACACATGCATTTGATACTTTTCGGTATCAAAAGCCTTACAGGACGAAATGATAGACTTTTGTTATCTTTGGATTAAATGTTTTGTTTTTAAACTTAGTCGACTAATACAGTAGCATAGCTTAACTGAGCTTTTTAAACAGTTTTTTAAACTTGAGTTAAAACTACAATTAAGTATTATCCAAGGGGGAGAATGTTGGACATTTTTTTACTTTTCTTATAAAGTTGGACAACATTTAATTGAATTTTTTGGGTTTTAAAATAACTTATCAGTTAAGTTACGTAATTTGATCGGGATAAAGATAATAAAGTGACCTAATAAATGATCTAAATCAATGGGTGAAAGTCTAGGTAGAAAATGGATCCCGATCAGTATAGACTGGACCCATATCGGGCCTATGATGGGGAAGCTCAATATGGAAGCTATATATAAAGGTTAAGGTCTCCTATAGTTTCTCATATCATTCGTAAGCATAAGGATTCTCTGACCAGTTAAGAGAGATTACGTTTTGAGAAAACTGTAGAAAGACGTTGACCGCGTTCTGGTGAACAGTTCCTCATTTTGGATTCAGAAAGCTCATTTGAAGTTATGAAATCGAAATCAGATATTTTCTACATTTCTTCGTTTATTGCCCTTTCACGTTTAATCTGGGACACGTAACTAAGGTATCGTTACGTGTTACAATAAAATGTTACGAATAATCTATTCTTTGTACACAAATTCATCTTATTAGGTATTACAAAAGTTTTTCTAGATACTAAATTTATATTACAAGTTGCAACTGCCCATTTAAGCAAGATTCTATCTTTTTCACATAATTGTTGACTAACTAACTTATTTCACACGACCTTTGTACTGTTTAACTCACACTCTTGCAAGAATATTACGAAAACACTAAACTATCAAAACAACAATAAACACACAAGAGTTGTTGTAAAAACCAAAATTTATTACTTCCTCAAAAGTGTATAAATGAATGCTCTCTCTCAATGTGTTTCTTACTCTTATTCTCTATTTTGGAACAAGGCCCGCATAAGTTATACATAAGCACTTCTGAATTTACAATTCAGAATCCTAATTAAACTGAACTAACTAGATCATTTCTATCCTTATCAAATTACTTTATACTAACTAATTAGACACAACAAACAAAATAAGAGATTACATTTAACTAAGAATAATGCATTCATAAATCTACTATCTTAAAATGATCTTTGTTTTTATCTTTTGGAGCTAATATATATTTACTGTAATCTTATCTGTCACATCATTTAAAATCTTTGATCTTTATCCATTGATAATAAATCATCCGAAAGTCTTTAATAATTTACTAGTCCGGTCCAATTCTTACCCAGGTCAACTCCATTAGTCATAGTTCGTCAATTTGAACATACATTAAGTCCTTATGGCTCTCACATATCTACTTTATGTATGTGATTTAGTTAACCTTTAATCCAAGGTCCATTTCAAGCTATTTTTTGAGTTTATATCTTAATCTTGTATCTTGTCAAAGATTTTTGCCAATGTATACCAATGCAAGCAATGCTCGCCTATTCTTAAGTTTCCGTTGATAATGTTTATTTTACTTACCTACTCGCAATTCATTGCCTTATTTTTTTGTTTTGAGTATCAAACAATGTTCAAACCTCGTCAAAGGTTGCACGATTATTTTAGTTTATGTCATTGCAACCAATCAATTAGATGCAAATTAATGTATGACATTATTTTGAATTAATGAAAAGGCTTTATTTATCTTTATGTATTAA
>JAOQMS010043317.1:0-37318 GCA_027563885.1 Erythroxylum longipes
CTAACTTAAACAATATAATACGTGAGTTCATTCTATTCCCCTCACGTGTACTATTCATCTCCACTGACTCACCATTTATCATAATTACAACCTGTAATGGAGCCTTCCTAACTTAAACAATATTATCCCTATGCTCCTCACGTGTACTGTTTATCCCCACTGATTCACCATTTATCATAATTACCATTTGTCATACTTTCCTGGGAATGCCAAATGAAAGCATATATAATTAGATGAATGTGCCAACCAATATGTAAGTTACAAATAGATTATGTCTAATATACATTTATCTTAAGTCATAGGAGTGTCTCCTAAGTAATTGTTCTAACCGTAGGTAACGGGATGTTACAATCTGGGTGACATTTGGCAGGATAAGGTGAGGACAAGTGACTTGCATGCAAACATGACAAGTGTCATTGTATTATATAGACACCTTACAGTTAATAATCTAAACTAATGTAGAAACAACTCCTTCATTGTTTCTGCTGTGATTAATCCCTCTCACCACCGAGAACTCACTTCTTCCTCACAACTTTCAACTTCTGCCTAAGTTCTGTCCATTATCACCTTGTATTTGAGATGATCTTGTATAAATGGAAGGCTAGGTTAGCTTGATAATTGAGGAAGCAATTGAGCTGATCAAGTAAGTGAAATACTAATCTCTTGTGATATATGTTAATAGTACTTTATGATGACTGAATTAGGGATGGGTTAATTGTGATATTGGTGTACAAGAGTGTTGAAAAATGATGTATGAATGGTAGTTTTTGTTTTATTTTTGCATGCATGAAAGATAAATAGTTTATGAGTTGCCAATTGAATGATGAGAAATTGAGGTATAATTAAGATATAATTAATGGACTGTTATGAAGGTGTTTTGAATCTAGTATTATAATGTTTTAAATTTCGAAATTTGGGGATATTAGGGTACGTGTACGAAGTGGTTGTTTAGGATATAAATGAACAGAATTTGAAGAGCCTAAATGTAGCCAAAATAGAAGTTATGTTAACATAAATTGAGGTAACTTTTAAGGAAATGTAATTTGGAAAAAATGCAAGTGTTAGTTGTGCTTTAAAGTAAGTGAAATTTCATGGAGAATTGAGGGAAATTAGATAGTGCATGTTTAGGGCACTCATACAGCGATCGTGGGAAGGTCCTCTACAATCGTGGGCAATGCTTTGAAATGAAAAAATTTTGTTTTGTGTAATTGTTGAACCACATAAGGATAAGTCACTTTACATTGGTGTATTTGGACTTGATTGAGGCTAAAGATGAACCTAAATTGTTGCTAGATTTATTGGTTAAGGATTTGATAAGTTTAGGTTGTCAATTGATGTCATAACTTAAGGAATGGATTGTCTTGATATCAATGTATTGAAATTCGGAAATTATAAGTTGTTAAAGGAATTAAGATGTTCTTATGAATGCAAATATGATTCAAAGGATATGAGTACTGTGTATTAGATATAAATGAATGAACATTGGAGAACTTGAAGTAATTATGAGTGAGAATTGGATAATTATATGAACGTGTATGATTGATGAATAAATCAAGCTTACTTAAGGTATAAACCTAATTGCAAAATGGTAGTATATAAGCTATAAAGTTTGAATGATTTGAAAGCGTATAAGTATAATCAAGATCTTTATATATTAATACATACTCAGAAGATCAATTAAGCATACATTGAAACATGATATATATACACGTGAATGATTGAATAATCATATGATTGACAACTTAATGATGTGTGAAATATGTGTGTATTGCATGAAGATAGATACACAAGTTGATTGTCAAGATCCAGATATTGGTGGATCATCAAGGCAATAGCTTATCTGGAGCATACTGTGAGTTAACCAAGATGTGTAAACTCAATTATATGTGTTTTTGTTTGATCTATATGCTGAATATGAAATGTGAGAACAATTGAATGTGAAATGCCAAAATAAATATGAAATTTGAGAACAATTGACTATGAAATGCCGGAATGAATATGAAATGCGTGAGCAATTGAATGTGAATTGCTGGAATTAGATCCAATGAATTTGATAGATGTGACAGAAGCACATAGGAATGAAAGGTAATGAAACATGGCATATGGAATGATGCATCACATTGAAATACATGATCAGATAAAGGATAAAGGAGTTGTGACCAGAGTGACCAACGTGAAGAAGAGCTTTAAGCTCAGGATTGTGCACAAAGAGCCATAGGCTCAGTTATTAATGAGCCCGATATTCACAACATATATGGGACAATAAATGAAATGATCCCAGTATCCACAATAGATACGGGATAATAAATAGGCACTCGGTCACAACAAAGCAAAATAAAATAGAGTCACATATGCATTTGCGTATACATCCTTATATGTATCATATGATCGAATTGAAATTAATTATTGAATTGTTTGAAATATAGTTGAAATGTAAATAAGGATGTGTTGTGATATGAAATGTTAGTTTACCTGATATACTTATGAAAGAATGATGAACTTGATGTACTTGATAAGGTATGATGAAATGTGATGTGATATTTAATATTGGATGATATGTAATACTTGTTGAATTGGGATATGACTTGTCTCTGTGTATCTAACTTGAGTGAATACATTGATAATGGTTCACTCACTAAGTTTGCAAACTCATCAAAATTGCAATGTTGATTTTTAGGTTAAGAGGAGATATAGTTAGACTAATTGGAGGAGTATAACTACTACAATTGGACATGAGTTATTGGTCGGGATCTGTTGTACCTACAGATGTCTCTAGTCATTATGCATCAAGAATAGCATTTCTCACCTACTGTCAAATGTATAGGTGAACTCAAAAGTGTAATGACATTTGTTATTTAATATGATTGTGAATGAAATGAATCAAAATGAATGTTTGAAATGCTTTTGATATGTGATGCCTCTAATAATGTGGTAATGCAATCATCTTAACAAGCCGTCTTTGTAGAGTATGATCTCGAATAATCGTTGATACGTTCGGGAATATGCTTTGTGAGAGCGGTACGTTACAATTTTGGTATCAGAGCCTAGGCTTAGCATCTTACATGGGCATTTATCATAATATGTGTCGAGTTACATGCATATTAAACACATCATACACTGTCAGTATCGATTAATGTTCAATTAGGCATGTAGAGGCAACTGGTCCCGAGTCTTAGTTGCATTTAAATAAGTCACACGCATGAACATTCATTACGAGTTTAAACTGTTAGAAACAATGAGAAAAATGATGATCTGTCACAGTGTGAGAAAATGAAATTTTATTGATATCTTGAAATAAGAGATACTACATGGTTCGATATGTTAGACATGAATTCAGTGTATTTATATTCATGGTTATATCAGTGAATATGATATTAGTATTGTGTTGTGGTTGTATACCTTTGAATTGCTATGGATGTGAATACATTTTCATAGATTGACTGAAAAAAAGAGAAACAAAGATAAGGTAGAAATGACAAGATTTAAAGTGTACAAGCAAAATTGGAAGAAACCAAAATTTACTATGACGTTGAGAGGTTGAATTTAGAACTGGAATGGTTGTTTAATTATCGTGTTAAAAGTTTATGATTTAGTAT
Source organism: Erythroxylum longipes (assembly GCA_027563885.1). Classification (NCBI taxonomy): domain Eukaryota; kingdom Viridiplantae; phylum Streptophyta; class Magnoliopsida; order Malpighiales; family Erythroxylaceae; genus Erythroxylum; species Erythroxylum longipes. The sequence continues at coordinate 3,597 of JAOQMS010043317.1, forward strand.
AAGGTTATATCATTGGATATGATAATATAATTTCATGATAGTTATGAATCTTATATTTTTTAATTGATTGAGAACATACTTAAGTAAGATAAAATAAATGATAGCAATATATGTAGAAGTGCTCAAGGTTAAGTTGATCAGTTATTATAAATGCACATCCAATAATGTGGTTACCTTGGTGAACGATGTTACAAAACATATATGTATTACACGCTTGGATATGGTACAGGGAGTGATCTATGACATATTGAATGCTCTTAAGTCTTAGTCCCTATAGTTAAAATTTTGAGATGACTCAGAGTATTGCAATGGAAACATGGATTTATATAGATGTATTGAAATGGTAACTATTAAGGATAAGTAACTTTTGTATAGTCATATAATACTCAAATGTTATCTAGAATCAATTGAGATCAAGGTATCATCAACTTATGATATTAGTTGGTGACTTTTCAAAAATAAATCTCTGGATAAGATGTAATGATCTTGATGGTACATACCAAAGCATAAGAGTAAATGAACATGCCTACTACTTCATTGAGCTTTAATATATAGAACATTCTAATCATGTAAGATATGATAGTGATTGATTTTGTTAAAGTATTATGAATGGCTAAAAAGCAATGATGAATATAGTTGATTGAGAAAGATTTTGTGAACAATACAAGCAAATTTCGAGAGAAATGTTTTTATAAAGACTTTCACTCAACATATAGATCAAATGTTCCATTTCTAAGAATGAATAAATATTGAACAAATGAGAAGTGAATATTGCAGTCGGATAGATATGAGACTCAGGTACGAGGAGATGAATATACTATAGAGAGTGCATGTATTTTGTTTGTTGTAAAGTATCCAAACTACGTTATTAGGTTCTTGAATTTAAGATAACACTATTGCTATTGCTAGAAGAACTTAGGTCCACAATGTATTCTATGCTAGTATGTTCAGGAGGTACAAGTTAGATTTGATGTAAGTGTTACCAGCTTAGGAAGTTAAGATTGCAAATAATTTGAATTATGTGGAGAAACCAGTAAGAGTGTTCAGACATCAGGATAAGTCGTTGAGAAATCTGAGGAATTGAATCATTGGAGAAATCATTCGAGAGAATAAGTCAATTGGGAGATTAAGAAAAACATGAGACAACATTACCCTATTTGTGGAATCAGTTAGTTAAGAATTTTGAAGGCGAAATGTCTTAAAGGGGGGAGAGTTGTAGTATCCTGTGTCTCAAATTGTTGAAAGATTTAAAGTGTTAGATTACTGAGTTATATGAGTGGCATCATATATAATGAATTTGGTACGTTTATGACATGATTTTATGATTGTATTCAAATGCATAATATTATAACACACATGAATTGTGAGTTAGATAAATTGTACTCAATTGACATATTCTGGGGTATGAAACTAAAATGAATGTGCATTTCCAATGTCTTGTACTTTAGTTTACCAATGAAAAGAATTGATGGATTATAGTTAGTAACTTGGAATTAATTGTTACAATTAAGATATTGATGAATTAATATGTACATTTAGTCTAGGAAAAATGTCAAGTGGTAAGACAAGTTGACATGTAGAAAATTAGGATGACTAGACCTATGAAATAAGTGACACATGGCAGTAGAATTGAGTAACAAATGACTTAGAGAATGAGTGACAAATGGCTTAGAGATTGAATGAAAAATGGCCTAGGATCTTGGTGTCATTTGGCAGGACAAGGTGAGGACAAGTGGCTTGCATGCAAACATGACAAGTGTCATTGTATTACATAGACACCTTGCAATTAATAATGTAAACTAATGCAGAAACATCTCCTTCATTGTTTTTGCTATGATTCATTCCTCTCACTACTGAGAACTCACTTCTTCCTCACAGCTTTCAACTTCTGCCTAAGTTCTGTCCATTATAACCTTGTATTTGAGATGATTTTGCATACATGGAAGGCTAGGTTAGCTAGATAATTGAGGAGGCAATTAAGTTGATCATGTAAGTTAAACACTGATCTCTTGTGATATTGTTGAGTGTAATTTATGTAAAACAATCTATTGGATTTATGCTCAAAAATTGTAAGTGTACGGGTTGTGACTTGTACTTTGAAAGCGGATATCGAACCCACAGGGATTAATGCCCAGATATTACTTAATTCAGGTCAAACTTTGTTTAAGAAAAAAAATTGTTTAATGGAAATAACATGGAAAATTAAATTAAAATTGAAAGACTAATATTAAATAATTAACAATACCAAAATGCAGAAAATTGGAATTTAAGAATCTAATTACTAGAGATCACTTTCTCCCTATTTTGTCTCCATCCTATTTTATTAATCGAATTGTATATTACTTAAGATTTTTGAATGTATTAACTGCCCTCTTTCAGGGTGTAATTAATTGTCCCTAATCAAATTTAATGAAGTCAATTGAATGATCTCTCAACATACCTAATCACTCCACTAACTTAACTAGTTATTAAACTATCTTATGGGTGATCAATTGAATTAGCCAAGATATCTCTTCTGACTAATCAATTAATGTGATGATTACAAGTCTACAGGTTGCCAACTCTCGTTCAATCCTACACAAATAACCTTACTCACTCTTTCTTTTTATTGCAAGATAGAAATAAAATCAACAATCATCAAAGAAAAATTTCATTCAATTCAATAAAATAGGAGTTTAACAAAAGTAATTCAAAAGCAATCCCTAAAAACAAATAAGCCAATCATGGTCTCCATAACATCACCAACACTTAAATATTCCATTCTACAAAGATTAGAAGAGATAAAATTGACACAAAATTGAATAAGAAAACTCCTCTTCTTTGCCAAAATTTGGAATTTTTGATGTTGATGTGCTATTTTCCCAATCTTGATGATAATCCTTAAATCTTCACCTTCCTCAAGATCAAAACTGGTATTCTTCACTCAAGGAGGCTCGTTTCCATAAAGGGTTTTGTCCCTTTTCATACATGGAGGCTTAATTATGTTTTATAGTCCAAAAACCCTAATTTTAATTGAGCCCCGCATAATGTCTCAAATTAAACTTCCCACGATCGTGTGAATTGGCATGATTCCTACGATCGTGGGATCTTGCGACAAAATGTCTCCTGTTATCTTCGCCTTTTTGATCTCTAGCTCAATCTTCAAGTTGCTCAATCTTCCTTCCTACATAAAAATAATCAATTCTTACCCTAAATTAACATCAAACATAAATAAACAACAATGAAAATGAAACTAAATGAAAACATATAAAATGAATCCTAAACTACAACAATAATCAACTATTATGCAAGAAACACATGCCAAATACTTAGAAAAATATAGACTAATGCACAACTATCAACATCCCCACACTTAAATCTTTGCTTGTCCTCAAGCAAAATAAATACAACCAATCAATTCTATCACTTCATTTTCACAAAGTTCAAAACATACAATCCCTCAAATTTAAGCCAACTCAAATATTAAGTTACTACACATATCATGACTACTTTTTCATTGGTACACATAATCAAACTTAACAATTAGCACCATCACTCAAAGATAAGTATAGATGAAAAATGAATCTTCCTCACAGTTTTCCATTATTTCTCTCAAGTGTTTGATGGTTAGTGTTTCGCTCAAACTTCCTATAGGAAACTACACTACCATAGGCTTGTTAATACACCAATTTTCCTCAACAATGATTGCACACATAAATAGATCAAAAAGACTTGTTTAGGGTTGTAATGTGGTAAGGGTTAAGGGGGGTCGAGAGGGTAAAGGGTTTAACACAAGCATTCATAAAGTAAAAAGCGGACAAAAAGGGATAACAAAACATAACTCCGAGATAAACAAATGTAAGTAATATTCTGCACTTATTTATACTACTCAAGTGTTCTTCCCTTTTTCTTTTCTTTTATTTTTCTTTTCAAAATTTTTTCATTTTTTCTTTCTTTTTCTTAATACATGGAAGAACTATGAATAAAATGGCAAATTATATACAATGTGATTCACAGGCAGAAATATCCTCAAGTCTTCTCGGTCAAAATTTTCACAATGATCCCAACTAATGTATTACTTAATATTCTACTAAGCTTATGAATGGGTAGGTTAATGGGGTTTTAGGTTTTAAAATTTTAGGTGTTTTCAAGAAACAAAAGGTTAAGGCTCAATGAGGTTAGCAAAGGATAATCAACGGGTAAGTCATTTAAGCCAAGGGTTAACACAAAAAGGGCCTTAATCATCTCTATTAAGCATACATCCAGTAAACTCAAACTGATTCAAAGCAAGTTCTGAAGGTAATAACCTAAGGAAGTATCACTCAATAAAGAAATAGAATGACTATGGATGGAGTCATATGGGCTCAATCCTCACATTGGCTCAAATGAAAACTCATTATGCATCTCTACACTACCTTATTGATTAAATGTCAATTTGTGAATAAGCTTATGTAACCAACTACTTTTCATCACTCAACTTGGTTCACTTCTACTCAAGTAGCCTAATCTGAGTGTAAGTATGCATTTAATCTAATTCCAACTAGCATGACAGAATGTCATGGTAATATCCATCAAAATGATTCAAGTGCAGTTCCATTGCTTAACACAAAACAACATGATATGCCTAAACATGCATCCTATTTAACAAAATGCAAAAAATGCAATTGAGAAAATCAATGTCACCTCCCCACACTTAAAGATCATATTGTCCTCAATGTGACAAGCCAACCATCAAATAAAAGAAAATGACATCAAACTAAACAAAAAATCACAGCAAACTAAACAAAAGAAAATGGCATGAAACCAAAAAAAAGATAACAACAAACCAAACAAAAGAAGATGACACAAAGTAAAAGTAAAGGGGGTAAAAAAATCTTATAGAGATGATGGTGGAGCCAGTGTTGGCGAAGGAACTTCAAAATTATTCCTATAAAAGAATTTGAGGAACTTCTTCTTCAAGTAGCGTTGCTGTTTGTGGACTTGCCGCATTTGGGTACCAAGCTCGTTAATTTAGGACGTCATTTTCTATTGATTAGAGGTCATCTGGTCAAGGATTTGTTGAAATCATCAACCTCTGCTAGTGCACTTGGTTCCTCCTTCGCTGCTTCTTCTTCCGACTTTGGGACAACTAGGGATGTGGAGGGTTGGGAAGCGACTGTATCATTACCCCTCCTATTCTTCAGTACAGTACGTGTCTGAGGATTTTGGAGTTCCATAGAATGGAACTCCAAAATCTCATAGAGCCTCAAATAAGATATGTCAAACATATCGAATTAAGTTTTGCACACATTTTCCACATTAAAATTATAAAACAAACCCAAAGCTAAAGCAATATTAGACATGCCAAAATAAGAGCTCTTTTTATTCACAACACTCACTATCGATCGAAAAATCCTATAAGGGGTATTAATTTTTATTTTTCTATCCATACACCATAGAAAGAAAAGTTCTTTGGCCGAGTATTTGTTATTTTCAGTTTTTTTAACACAGTTAAACATATAAATTTATGCAAAAGTAAATGCTTGGTACTACAGATAATTTGTTACTTTCTAGTAATTATCGACATAAAAATTAACGTGATAATCTAGAATTTTTGTATTCAACAAATTGAAAATTTCACGCCAGACATGATAATCAAATTTAAGAACATTGCCAACTAGCCTAAACCAAAAAACATCCATTTTAGGGTTATAGCGGACTGTAGTGAAAACTTTATAGTCATAGTAGGGGAAATAGTCATGTCACATCGAATGAATCTATTTCAACCTATGTTCGTAGCTAGTTGCACAAAGTTTCACCTCACTCCTATGTTTTTTAACAATTCAAAATCAAAATACTGAGGAGACTGACTAGTTCTCTATCCCTAATGCCTCAGAAATGTGTACCTTCTTCTTCCAAATAAATTGGGAATGGAGCATAATAAGCTGCCGCTAAATCAGGCTTACCTTCACCAGAGACTTGAAGGCACCGTTCATCAGTTGGTTTTCGAGCTACCATCTTCTTTTGTGCCATTGGAGATTAAAACCAGCAAAAATAAGAGAAAGAGAGGTGAATTCACATTTCAAAGAGAGAGAGAAAAATCTTACCCAAATCGTTGTGTTTTTGAATGATTAATGCATGAGAAGAGTAAAGGATTGTAAGATTAATGAAAAGAGATGAAGAAATACCAAGAATCTAGAGGAAAATGAAGGATTTTAGAGAGTACGAGGAGAGTTTTTGTGGGATAGAGAAAGAAGGTATGAAAATTTTTAGAGTGAATGAAAGAAGAAAAGGGGGAGGGAAATTTAAATTTTTCCTCGGATGGAATTCCCACAATCGTGGGAATTACCATCATTCTCACAACCGTCAGAATTCTCTCTAGAAACAGAAAAGGGGGAGGGAAATTTAAATTTTCCCTCGGATGGAATTCGCACGATTTCTCTCCAGAAACTTTCTAGAGAGAAATCCCACGATCGTGGGAATTACACCAATTCTCATAATCATGGGTTTTCTCTCTAGAAACTTTCTGGAGAGAATTCCCACGGTTGTGGGAATCGATCGTGGATTAGGTAATTTCTCCACTTCTAACATTCTTCCAAGCCTAGTATGTATTCTCCATGATCCCACAACCTACAAACACATCAAAATAATATTATCAACAAGAATTTCGAAAAGAAATCAAGTTATAATTAAAACAAAACCTCAAGTTAACATCAATCAAACTCAAATCAAATACAATCATAACTGAATAAATCAAACAAACAAATAAACAAAAACAATAAAAAGAAACTAAACACGTTAAATTAAGGTCATTAGCTTGACCATTCCTTATACATTCATGAATGAGTGGAAGAAAGGAAAGAGACAACTTCCCTTTCTTGTGGATATGTCCCTCCATAATATGGCTTACAACGATGCCTATGGACCTTGAATATTTCTCCCTTGTCATTTTACAACTCCAAAGCTCCATGGGGAAACACTTGAAAAAATTTGAAGGGCCCATTCCATCTTGACTCGAGCTTTTTCGGAAATAGTCGAAGTCTTGCATTAAACAAAAGTACCAAGTCTCCACTTTTGAATTCCTTATTCTTGATGTGGCCATCATGCCACTTCTTAACCCTTTTAGTTATATAGCTTGGAATTTTCATAGGCATCATATCTTAACTTATCCAACTCATCGACGTGTAACAATTGTTTTTCTCCTGCCAACTTCCGATCCATGTTCAATTTCTTAATTGCCAAATAAGCTTTATGCTCTAACTCCAATGGTAAATGAAATGCCTTGCCATAGAAAAGTCGATATGGTGTTATGTCTATGGGAGTTATGAAAGCTATTTTATAAGCCCACAGTGCATCATCCAACTTGAATGCCCAATCTTTCCTTGAAGTGCTCACTATCTTTTCCAAAATCTTTTTCATCTCTCTATTTACCACCTCCACTTAGCCACTAGTTTGAGGGTGGTATGGGGTAGCCACTCTATGATGAACATTATATCTTCTTAGAAGGTTAAATGGTTTGTTGCAAAAATGACTCCTCCATCACTTATAATGGCACTAGGCATCCTAAATGTAGTAAAAATCTTCTTAGTAAACTTTTGAACCACCTTGCCATCATTAGTTAGAGTGGCGACTGCCTCAACCCATCTGCAAACATAATCAACTCCAACTAATATATAGGTGTTACCTTTAGAGGATAAGAATGGTCCTATAAAGTCTAGGCCCTACACATCAAATATCTCCACCTTTATTATGTTTAAAAGTGGCATTTCATCTCTCTTTGATGTGTTGCCCACTCGTTGACATTTATTGCATTTGAGCATAAAATCTCAAGCATCTTAAACAAGGTCTGCCAATAGAATCCACACTCCAAGATTCATGCAGCAGTCTTGCTAGCTCCATAATGCCCTGCATACAATGCGCTATTACATTATGTTAAGATTTCAGGAATTTCATCTTCAGGGACATACTTGCAAATCAAACTGTCAGCACGTATTTTACAAAGTACAGGTTCATCCCAGTTATAACGAGAGCATTGAAATAGAAAGCACTTCCTTTGTTGATATAAAAAATCAGACAAAAGAATACCACCTGAAAGGTAGTTTGCAATATCTGCAAACCAAGGAAGGAAAGGATTATCTACCATCATTAAGGTCTCGTCAAGAAAGCTTTCCTAAATTTCCTCGTCCTCTTCATGATTTCCTCTTTCAAGTCTTGATAAATGGTCTGTTATGACATTTCTGCTCCTTTCATGTCTTTAATCTCAATGTTTAACTTTTGAAGCAGAAGTACCTACCAGATGAGCCGTGCCTTGGCATCCTTCTTCGCAAAGAGGTACGTAATGCTGCATGGTCTATAAAAACAATAGCTTGTGAACCTAAAAGATAATTCTCATAAGCAAATACCACCGCAAACAATTCCTTCTCAGTAGTTGTGTAATCCAACTGTGCTTAATAATTGTGATTTGCATGATGTTTTAGGGTTTAATTTGTTAGGTAATTAGTGTTAATTTGAGTGTTTAGTGTGTATTTAGGTTTCATTTGTGTTAATTTATATGTTTAATTGTTTTTATGGGTTAGTATGAGTCTTTGAGCTTAAATGTTATATTTTTGGGGTACCTTGATGTGTTTGTTAGTGTTTCAGGGTAAATGGAAAAAAATGGAGATGTTTTGAAGAGTTTCGGCTAGAAACATGACCCATGATAGTGGGCACAAAAAGCCACGATCGTGACAGAAAGAGACGAGCGGACAGGACCCAAGCCATGATCATGCACTTTGGGTCACGATCGTGACAGAGAGTTATAAACTAGGCCACGATCATACACTTTGGGCCACGATCGTGACAGAAAGGATTAGGCACTGGCCACGATTGTGGCAGGCAGGGCCACGATCATGGCCTACGTCGGGCTAGCACAAAAACTTAAGTTTTGCAATACTTTTTGAACCCTTTTGACCTCGAGTTAACCCCAGGCCTTCCAAAGTATAAATACATCATTAAAGGATAGATAAAGCAGTCTTGGAAAGAGTTTTCACATCAACCAAAATTCAAAAACCATAGAGAGCTATTGAGTGATTTGAGGAAGGAGATGAAGGAAGAGAGACATGGAGATGAAGCTTGACGTGAAGTTTGCTACTGTCGCTGCCTCCATTGATCTATTCCGAGTGTATTTTTCAATTTATTTCAATTTTATTGATGAATGAAATTGAGATAATTGTTGATAACATGTTTTGTTGAATGTTGATTTTTGTCTAAACTCACCTTCAGGATTTTAATTCTTGAGATTAATAAAGTTTAATTTATTGTGTTTTATTTGAGTTATTTGTGCTTCAATATCTGTTCTTAATAATTCGGCAATAAACTGAGAGGGTGAGCCAAGTGAATATCATCAAATTGGGCTAATGAGAGTTAGGTAATTTGATAGATAAGAATTGAATCAAATCGGTGAAATCATGTAGGGAGAGATCGAGCATAAGTTTCTAATAGGTTATTAGACAATTTTATAACTAATTTAGGTTTTAGGTAAATTGTGAATCGAGAGATCACAATTCCATAATTTAAATTAGGGATTATAAATTAGGCTTAAAGATTATAACTCGAGAGAGAGTAATCCACCATAAGATCATGTAGACCTAATAATTCGATAATTGCATAATTGATTATCTCTTCATTAACTTTGGATTAAAACCCCTTTCTCTCAATTGGTGGTTATAGGTTGATTTGGATTGAGTTGTGTAATTTGCTATTTTTTTTAATTTTTGAAATTTAATTCTCATAATTGATTGTTGATTGATTAATTTTCTGTATTGATTATTTATTTTAGATTTTTGCGATTTAATTTCAACCTTAGATTTTACGACTAGATTAACCCTCCTCGTGGGATCGATACCTTAGGTACTATGCGAATGACCCATGTGCTTGCGGTATTATCGAGGTTTAAATAGTAAAACTTAGCAAACGTAAACCTGCGATCAAGTTTTTGGTGTAGTTACTAGAGAGACGATAGTTTAATTCTATAGTTTAAGGCATTAGATTAGTTTTAAATTTTTGTGTTCATTTCTTTCGTTTCATTTTAGATTTCTTGCTCTTGCATGAACATAAGAGTCACGAAAGGTTTGAGTCGTGAAGCGGAGACGTTAAATTTAGATATTACAGGATTAAAATGCCCTTAGGAAAGCTTAACGAGAAGAAGAAGAAGAAGAGATAGGAAAAGCATCAATGGCTGAGGAATTTCAATGAAATATAGATCAGGAAGTGAACCATGGATGGCAACAGAGGACCTTAATGGACTTGATGAGGCCAGGGTTTAACCCGTCAAACCAAGGAGTGGCTAGGCCGCTGGTTCAAATGGCCTCATTTGAGATAAAAATGGCCCTCCTCAATATGCTTCAACAGAAGGTGCAATTCTATGGATTGGCGAATGAGGATCCCAATATGGACATCGTTAACTTCCTTGAGATCTGTGATACCTTCCGGTATCATCAGATGTTGGAGGATGCGGTTAGAATTAGGTTGTTCCCCTTTACACTTAGAGATAGAGAGAAGGCTTAGTACCATTCACTGAGCCCAGCCAACATCACGACATAGGATCAGCTTGCGCGTGCCTTCTTGGATAAGTACTTCCCGTTGACTAAGACAACGAAGATTATAAAGGAAATCTCCAATTTCCAACATGGTGATAGGGAGTCCATCTATGAAGCATGGGAAAGATGTAAGGACCTGCAAAGGAAGTGCCCACACCACAACTTACCCAAGGAATTCCTTTTGCAAACATTTTACAATGGACTTAACCTACAAACAAGAGGTACGGTCGACGCAGCGTCTTGAGGATCCTTGATGGGAAAAACTATTGATGAAGCAGAGGAGCTAATTGAGGAGATCGCGAGCAATAGTTGTTTATGGAAAAATAAGTGAGGAAGGCAACCGAATACTTTTAGAGAGCAGAAGGGAATTGTCACGGTCGATCAATGACAAAGATACAAGCGAAGATCGACAACTAAACAACATGAAGGCATCATCCTTAGCTCAGGTGAGGTTCGTACATTTCAAGTGTGAGCTCTGTAGACAGATAGACCATAACACTGTGGACTATAATTTGATGAAGGAGGATAGTCAGGAGTAAGTGAATTATATGGGGACACAATATGAACAAGGAGGGGGTAATAATCCCTACTCTAACACTTACAGCCCCGGGTGGAAGAATCACCCTAACTTCTCCTGGTCAAACAACAATGGAGGACAATTTAGGCTTCATTGATAGTCGAGCTTCCAGTAAGATAAAGCAAGCTTGATGAAATCAAAATTGGATAAGATCAGGGGAATAGAGGAAGTACATAGGAGGATTGAGAGTAGATTTGAGCAAGTCACAAAGAACCATGCCTCGTCTATACATAATTTAGAAGTCCAAGTAGGCTAACTCTTAGAAGCAATGTCTACTCGGAATGCTAGAACTCTTCCAAGCAATAGCAAGTTGAATCCGAAAGAACGGGTCATGGCAATCAGCATAACCCAGGATGAGGAACCTGAGAAGGTAAAGGAAGGAGAAGATGAAGGAGAAAGTCAAGTAATTAAAGAAGACTTTCCAAGTGAGCCTGTGGTCAAGTCACTTAAACAAATTGATGTGTATTCCCGTTCCATATTGTGCAACAACATGAGTTATATACAAAAAAGGCAGCGAGGCAATTACAGGAGATTGAGCAAAACAAGATTGAGAAAGTGACAGAACAAGTATAGAAGAATCACAAATTATAGGAATCCATCAAAAAGAAGGTCAAGAACTGACAATTGGAAGACGACCCCAACATCGCAGAAAAGAAGGAAGACCCAGGGGACTTTTTCATCCCCTGTAGCATTAATAGAATCATCATAGATAGGGCATTTGTGGATTTGGGCACGATTATAAACATGATGCCCTACACCTTCACTTTGAAATTGAGGTTAAGAGAGTTAGTACCCACTGAGTTTCTGGTAAAGACAGCCGACAGAACAATGCATAAACTGATGGGGATTATAAAGGATGTGCAGGTAAAGGTTGATAAGTATACCTTTCAACACCTCGATAGTTCTGGGAAGAAAGTTCTTGGCCACTGTGCGTTCAATCGTTGATGTTGATGGAGGTGAATTATGTAGCACCCCACTCTCGCAAGACACGTACCCAACATCCTGAGGGATATCCGAGTCCGTGCCCCGCAAGGGTGGCATGCGAAAGCACTTAATCATTCAAATTTCAGTGCAAATTTTTTTTTGAAACCACAAACATAAAGTGTGGAAATCTATAACTAAATTGGGCCCACTTTACTTCATAAAAATTTCCAATCGTAGCAATACAATCATCAGAAAATTTAATAGCCATTTGGGCCCATTACAAATACAAAATAATTGTCAAAATTTCATAACATTGCTAGAATCATATACAAACATTTCCGATTTGGAAATTTATTTCAAAACAGAGATATTCGAATACATAAGTTACAATAATTGCGGAAGACTTAATTTGATACAAAATAAAGGAAATACTAATACAGGCGCCAACTGATCCCGACCTCTCTCTTTTATTTGCATACCGTAGGTATACTCCTGTTTGTCTAACAAGGTACTCTTCAAGCCTAAAAAATAATTGCAAATTTTGGTTGAGTTTTGCGAATTCAATGAGGTAACCATCATCGATGGTTCACTCAATTCATGCAACACACCATTGCACATAATATTTAATTCACAATTTTGCATAATACATCATGTATCACACTTTTACTCTAGCATAGGAAACTTCGACATTTCAATCAATCAAACATACTTGATATAAATGCATATGAAATGCTCATGAGACACTTTCCATTTATTATGTTGTTGTGACCGAGAGCCTGAACTGTCCCGTATCCATTTTGGATACTGGGCTCATTAATAACTATCCCTTATCTGCTTGAGAGATACAGGGCTCATTATACATAGTGAGCCTTAGGCTCTTAATCACTGTTTGAGCTCAAGGCTCTTTTCACTTGTTGAGCTTTAAGCTCTGATCGGTGGCTACTCTGGTCACAACTGCTATTATTTGATTGTGCATTCATGAATGGAATGCATATACCACAATCACTCACATCATAAAGCAATTAGGTCTTTGCATTCATATTCAAACAACACTTCAATATACATTCCATATTCACAATCATCGGACCTTCTATCCGGAATCAACAATCAAACACATTCATTTCACGTTCATTTATCATTCAAAACAGAATTTAAGCAAACAATGATTGAGAGAAATCGTCTAAGTTACTCATAGTATGCTCCAAATTAGCATTAGCTTCCATGATCTAGAAGCATCTAGATGCGGACGTTCTATCCTGTGCATCAACATCATATAATACATATTTACACACATTATTTATTGCACAATCATATGAACACCCAGTCATATGCATATGTATATATGTTGTGTATAATGCATGCTCAATAACAATCCCGAGTATCTTTCCATTATTCTCATCACAAATCATTCATATTTCCAAACTCACATAAGTATCATTTACACTTATGTTTTATACCTCAATAAAACTATAAAAATCAAAATTTATAACTCATTTCTTCAATTCAGATTTTTTCCTAAGACACACTTTCGGGTCAACTTCCCAAGTTCTTTGTGACCAAGAAAATGAAGTCATTAAGGATACTTTACTCCATAAAATTGTTATTCTATATATTAAGTTTCTATTAACACCAAGATCATTCAATTTGGTTCAGTATCCTAGGAGATATGCTCACAATACCACAAACTGTGTATAATTGAACTTTTAGCTAGTTCATGATCATACCCTCAAATTGTACAACTCATAACTTTCAACTTAGATATCTAAAAATTACAAAATTAATACCAATTGAAAGATAAGAGAATTAGCTACAACTTTTGTGAAGATACCTTTGTCTGATTCAGCAGATATGCATTCAGTTTTTATGAAAACTTCAACACATAATTTCTGTCTCGGGTAGTATTCCATCCCCAATCATGACTCAATTTCGTACCAGATTTTGGAAGTCTTAGAGATAGAATTAAAACTTAATTTCTTCATAAAATTTGTATAACTATGTCTCTAGTTCACTTAAAATTATAAATCATTCCATTTGGATGACTAGAGACGAATTTATAGGTAAAATAAGGAAGGATGTATGGTGACCAAAAGCTCTCAAGTTCAGTGCACTTTTGACCTTAACAAAATAAGTCACGGCCGTGCAACATTAATGCACGGCAGTGCATCCCAATAAAAACAGGTAACGGGAGTGCAAGTATCATGCACACCCGTGCACACCCGTGCACACCAACAAAATCATGGACGTGCGACATTAACGCGCAACCGTGCACACCCACTCGAACTAGTCCCATTTTTTTTTCACTCAGTTTCTCCCCAATGATATCTCTCCCTAGTGATATTATATGGCTAGGATTTTTTGTGGAGAGGTAGATACAAGTGTTTTGATTCCAATGGTTTAAGTCCCATGTCATTTGGAGGTCGAAACAAGGAGATATAGCCAAAATACTAAAAGATGTTCGAAGTTGTCTCGCTTTTCTTCTTTTCTTCCGATACTGCAATTTCTTCTTCTTCTTCTCCCCTACTCAAACCAACATCTCTAACTTAACTCAATCCCATTTTTGACTTCATTTAACTCAATTCATTGATAGACAAATCCAAAATCCCATATTAAAACACAACCCTCAAAAAAGAAGATCACACTTATGCACATCTCCATTTTTCTGCACTTCCTTCACTTTCATTTTTTTTCTGCATACTCTTCATTTTTTACTCTAACTTTCATTTAAAATATTCATTCTCATCTCCAAACATCACCATATATCTATTCCTTCACTCTAAACTCATTTTAAATCATCTTTAAAAACACTCAAAAATACTCACGTATAACAGTGAAGACATCAACAGAAACAGAGCATTTACATATTCATTTATCACAAATTTTCTACATTAATCTCATACACATTTTCATTGCTCTTTCAACTCCAAAAATTATTTTAACATTATCTCATAACATTTTGATCATCAAATATTCAAAATTAACATATCGAAAATTTCTATATCTTAAAAGCCATGATGTTCATGAAAACAAACATTTTTCCTCTTGAGGATGTAATGTCAAATAATCACCAAATTTATCTCATATACTAACAACTCATAAGGATTAAGATGTACTTACTTGTTTAAGCTTCAAGATCTTTAACCCACACTCAACCCTACCTTTCCATCTTCATACGATCATTACCACTTAATGAGGAATGAGCTAGGTTTTTGGCATCAAAGAGGAAGAAAACAACAAAAAGCTTGAAGAAACAAAGTAAAGGAGTTGAGGAAAATCAAAGATCACAAGGGTTGTAAAAAGAGAGTGTCGTATATGGATGGAAGAAAAGAAGAATAAAAGAGATGAAGAACAAATATAGAGAGAAGAAGAAAACATGCTTCGTCCAAATGAATTACAAGTAGAGATAGTCTGGCAAGATAAAAAGTATCTTGGGTGAAACAAATGGTGTGGCAAGTTTTCATAGTTTCCTTTGTCCCTCCTTTAAAAACTAGTCTATTTATTTCCAATTTCTAATCCAATTGACTCCCAATTTTCAATGACATATGTCATTAAATCCCAATGTCACATATTAAAATTCCACTAACATTTGACATTTATTTCTATCAGTATCCATCAATTGTTCTATCACTTGGCATTTTTTTCTAGTCCAAAAATACCCTTAAATTCTCAAAAATCCTCAAATTTTCACCAAAAATTCTAAATCAGTACATATACTCTCTAAATAAATTTTCAACATGTAAAAACCACAATTCTCAATATAATCACATTTATAACTCAATTATACCTGAAAAATGTCAATAAATGCATGTACAATCATTTTAGTGTGCAAAAATCAATATTCACATATGTGTATGTTAACATTATGCATGAGCATGAAATGCATTTTTCTTAATCTCTCCTTGAACTCACATGTACCGTATTTTAGGGTTCTAACCCTTAGTATGGAAACAGGATGTTACAAATTAACTCTGTGAATAGGAAAGTAGAAATTGACCTTCAAGGTGTCTATAAGAGAGTATAAATCTCCCTCACCTCTAGTGGATATCAAGGAACCCGAGCCTCGAGGAGAATGGGAGGACATTGAGGATCCTGGTAATACTTTCAAGAAGAAGCGCTTGTGAAGGAGTAGGCAAGGAAAAGAGAATTACAAGGAAGGTGGGGACTGTAGCAGGGTAGCTCAAGTTCAAACTTTGAGATTAATGACGGCATTACAATAGCACCATTCGTTCCGACTACCATAAGCTTAAAGGAGCGTCAAGCTACTGACGTTAAAAGAAGTACTGTATGGGAGGCAACCTATGGAGAAAAAAGAAAAAAATTAATTAGTTTTGTTGTTTAATTGTGTTAGAATGATTGAAATTCTGTAGTTAGGATTAATTTTGTTTTTGAATAAAGTTGAGAAAGGAATATGATTTCAGAATTATACGGATGATGTTCAAGCATAAAGAGAGAGGTGAAAAGGGCCACAAAAGACTTTAGAAGTGAGAGTGAAAAGATTGAAAAAAGAACAAAAGAAGAAAATTAGGAAGTGGTGGTAAGCCGCTTGCCAACTAAGCAGTAAAGAAGGAGGGTACAAATTTTTAAAATAACTTTTACCATTTTACCTTTTTTACCACTTATATATTCAGTTTTAATTTCACTTTTACTTCCACTTTCATTTTCACTTTATCTCTCAAGAATTCAAGCATCCAAACACTCTTACACCTCTCTAAAAATTTTTCAACCTCTAACTTCTTCCAAATTTCTACCTAATTATGCTATGCATTAAACGATCAGCTTGACGGGAGCCATATAGATGACAACAAGTTGCAGGACGTGGACAAAAAAACTGCGCAACAGACTTTGGCGTACCCTTCACAATCTACCTAGAGGAGGAAGGTATTCATTTCCTATCCCTTCGTGCTAGACACATTGTAGTTCCTAAGTAATATAGATGACAACAAGTTGTAGGACGTGGACAAAAAAACTGCGCAACAGACTTTGGCGTACCCTTCACAATCTTCCTAAAGGAGGAAGGTACTCATTTCCTATCCCTTCGTGCTAGACACATTGTAGTTCCTAAGTACTTTGATTTTGACACACTTGATAGGCTAGAGTTGCATGAGCGAGTAGAAAACCTAGCTGAGAGGATCTAGTGGGCTCAATTCATATGATTTCAATTTCCTATTTATTAGGAGCTTACATTAGAATTTTTCACTTCCTTAACTTACGACCCTAGGAATCCAAAAGAATTATGGTTTAGGTTGGGAGGACGAGCTTATGAATTAAATGTAGAAATCATGTGCGAGATGAGTGGATTCCCCTAATCCTCCATCATCGATAATCATGAAGACTTTCATCCTTCTTAATACTGGAATTGAGCAATTGTATGCCAAGAATGCTCATAACAACATTATAAGTTCCCATGAACACTTGTTACTGCAAAAATTTATATGTCAGCTAGTTTTTAATAAAACCGAAACCAACAAGTGTTCTACAAAGGAACTTTTTATATTATGGTGCATGGACCACAGAATTCCAGTATGCACATCTACACATGTGCTAAATGCCATTTTTGAAACTCCACGCAAAAGGAGCAACAATCTAGGAATGAGGTATATAGTGTCTGCCATTGCAGAGCATTTTGGTGTGGAACAGAGTGGATTAACTGTTCATCTCCTAGAATTCCTAAACCATCACCACTTATGGCGAGTTGAGATCCTTCATTCCCACAACATGGAACTTATGGAAATCAGTGAAAAGACACGTCAGAATTAGGGCAAGTCAGGCTAGTTTGTGCTTAGCAACGCCTCGGCAAGCAAAGGAGGACTCTAGCAGTGAAGAGTCCGAGGAAGAGGAAGAAGAACATGGTTAGAAGTAGGTTTTGGATGCAATCTCAGAAACTAATAAGACACTCGCAAAAAAAAAAACTAAAATGGTGAAGGAGATGGCTCGGACATAACGCCGTCAGAGCTAGGATATTTGTTGGATCCATCGATATTGCGAGGCTCAGGACATTCAATTGCAGCTTTCGACACCATCACCATCTCAGTCTCCATAGGATTTGTGTCTAACCCATTTATTTTTCTTTTCCAAATTAGGCTTCAGTTCTAATTTTTATATTTATTTCTCTGTTTACTTTTAATTATGTTGTTTCTTATCTTTTATATGTTTTGTGCTCTCTTCTCATATTGAGGATGATGTGTTGTTCAAGTGTGGGGAGGGGTTATATGTTTTTCTTTTATATGTGAATTTTGCATATTATATGATAGTTATTAGGTTGCATTGTGTGAACTGTATGAATGTGTCAATGGCTTAGATGAAGTGAAATTTATTTAATTTTGAACATGGTCTATTAGGTTGTAAATAATCATTAGCTCACAAAATTATTGAATTAGGAGTCTTTGGATAAATATACAGCATAATTAGGATTTAGTGTAAATTTATCACCCTATAGGTTGTCATATTCATTCATAATTTAAGGCCTTTTAACTTAAGTAGCTTACCTAGTATTTTTTTTCATGAAAATGAGTAGCTTAAACAACAAGGTAGGTAATAATAATAAATTTTTGTGTGTTAAATAAATCACTATTTCACTGACCATCTGGTTATGAATAGAGCTAGTAGCCAGTTGAAAACGTGATATAGTCAAGTAACCGAGCACGCATAACAAATGTGTGCCTTCACGTCAAAAAGCTGTAATGACTTTTTAACCAAGCGGTTTAATAAAAATATGGCTTAGTTGAGTAACCGGATCGACATTCATTACCAATGTTTGCCTCCACGTAAAAAGACTATGCTTATGTTTGAGAATTAAATAAAAAGTGTTTCCTTAATAAACCTATCGGACTTGTAATAAGTTTAACTTTTCATGAAAATATACTTAGGAATAGTTGTAGAGTCTGAAGGACCAAAGAATTATTAATGTGTGTATGCAATTGAAAAGGGTAAATAAATTAACACTTAGATCTTAATTAAATTTTATATTTAGTTTAAATCCCCTAGACATAGATTTTGTATGTTAATGATTAGACATAACTTGTATGATTGTGTTTAAGATTAAATTTATTTCATGAAGTCAAAGCCATTGCCTCGTTATTGCATTGGGTGTTGTGTGTTTGTTGTTTTGTTTGCTTGAGGACAAGCAGACGTTTAAGCATGCAAATGTTGATATTTGTGATTTGAATGATGTTTTAGGGTTCAATTTGTTAGGTATTTAGTGTTAATTTGAGTGTTTAGTATGTATTTAGGTTTCATTTGTGTTAATTTATGTGTTTAATTGTTTTTATGGGTTAGTATGAGTATTTGAACTTTAATGTTATGTTTTTGAGGTACCTTGATGTGTTTTTAATGTTTTAGGGTAAAAGGTGAAGAACGAAGAAGTTTCGAAGAGTTTCGGGCTAAAAATATGGCCCACGATTGAGGCACAACAAGCCATGATCATGACAAAAGAGACGAGTTAATAAGACCTAGGCCACGATCATACACTTTGGGCCACGATCATGACAGAGAGCTATGTGGTAGGGCATGATCGTGTAGTTTGGGCCACGATCGTGACAGAAAGGGTAAGGTGCTGGCCACAATCATGGCAGGAAGGGGTACAATTGTGACGTACATCAGGCTGACACAAAGCCTCAAATTTTGTAAGACTTTTCAGACTGTTTCGACCCCGAATCAACCCTAGGGCTTCCAAAGTATAAATACATCATTAAGGGACAGATGAAGCAGTGGAAAGAGATTTCACATCAGCCAAAATTCAAAAACCTTAGAGAGCTATTGAGTGATTTAAGGAAGGAGACGAAGGAAGACAGACACAAAGACGAAGCTTGGCGCGAAGTACTTCCCAGAACAGGTGGTTTCCAACCATCACTGCTTCCATTGATTCATTCTGAGTGTATTTTCCAATTTATTTTAGTTTTATTGATGTATGAAATTGAGATAATTGTCGAGAATAGGTTTTGTTGAATGTCGATTTTTGTCTAAACTCACTTTCAGGATTTTGATTCTTGAAAGTGATTCAATATCTGTTCTTAATAATTCAGCAATAAACTGAGAGGGTGAGCCGAATGAATATCATCAAATTGGGCTAATGAGAGTTAGGTAATTTGATAGATAAGAATTGAATCAAACCGGTGAAATCGTGTAGTGAGAGATCGAGCATAGGTTTTCGGTAGGTTATTAGAAAATTTTAGAACTAATTTAGGTTTTGGGTAAATTGTGAATCGAGATATCACAATTCCATAATTTAAATTAAGGATTATAAATTAGGTTTGAAGATTATAACTCGAGAGAGAGTAATCCACTCTAGGATCATCTAGAACCAATAATTCGATAATTGCATAATTGATTATATTTTCATTAACTTCGGATTAAAACCCCCTTTCTCTCAATTGGTAGTTATAGATTGATTTGGATTGGGTTGTGTGATTTGCTATTTTGATTATATTTTTGAAATTTAATTCTCATAATTTTTTGGATTGATTATTTATTTTAGATTGTTGCAATTTAATCTTGACCTTAGATTTTAGGATTAGATTAACCCTCCTCGTGGGATCGATACCTTAGGTACTACGTGAACGACCTGTGTGCATGCGGTATTATCAAGGTTAAAATAGTAAAATTTAGCATACATAAACCTGCAAACAGTGCTCTCGTCAACGTCTTACTTGCATAATAGATATCATACAACCTCTTCTCATTCTGTTGGTCAAGTACGCACCTAAGAGCATGGTACTTGCTTCACAAATAATCTCAAAAGAAAGAGACCAATCTCAAAAGCTATTTTGAGTGCCTTCTTCAGCCTATTAAAAGGATCTAAATAGTCATCATAAAGTACAAAAGGCACATTGCTGACTAATGAATGAGTTAGGGGGCTTGCAATGAGGAAAAAATCCTTAATAAACTGTCTGTAACTACATGACTAAGGAAAGCTTAGATATCCTTTATGTTGGTGGGGGGTGGTAAATTTTCAATCACTTCTATCTTAGCACGATCCACTTCAATCACCTTGTATGAAATCTTATGGCCTAGTACAATTGCTTCTTGGACTATAAAATGACACTTCTCCTAATTTAAAACTAGATGAGACTCCTCACATCTTTGAAGCACTCTGTCTAAATTTAGCAAACAATGGTCAAAAGAATCTCCAAAGACAAAGAAATCACCCATAAATACCTTTATAAATTTTTCATTCATGTCTGCAAATATGACCATAATGCACTTTGGAATGTAGCAGGTGCATTACATAAACCAAAAGGCATCCTATGACAAGAAAAATTCCCAGGACATGTGAAAGTGGTCTTTTCTTGATCTTCTGAGTATATAAATATTTAATTATACCCTGAATATCCATTAAGAAAGTAATAAAAAGAATGACCAGACACTCTCTCAATCATTTGTTGCACAAAAGGTAAAGGGAAATGATCCTTCTTAGTGTCCAAATTTAGCTTCCTATAGTCAACACATACTCGCCAACCTATGACAGTCCTCGTTGAAATCTTTTCTTCTCTATCACCGTTATGCCACCCTTCTTCGGCACACACTGTACTGGACTCACCCACTCACTATCTGAAATGGGTTAAATAATCCTCGCATCTAAAAGTTTCATCACTTCCTTATTCCCAACCTCTTGCATATTTGGATTTAACCTTCTCTGTCTTTCTCTTACAGTTTTACACCTTTCTTCTACGTTTATCCTATGCATCACTACATTGGGACTAATCCCCCTAATATCATAAATTTTCCACCCCATAGCTCTCATCCTTTTCCTAATGGTCTCCACCACTTTCTCTTCTTGCTTACAATCTAATTCATTGGAGATAATGATGGGTAAAGTATGGTTCTTCCCTAAAAAGGTATATCTTAAATGGGAAGGTAAGGGTTTAAGCTCTAAAGTGGGAGGTTTAACAATAGAAGGTGATATAGGTGTATCAGTTCTCTTTAATTTCTCTAACTCAACTTCCTCACGTAAATTCTCTTCCTTCATTCTTTCATCTTTATGCACTTCCTTTACTTCATTGACTTCCTTTTTAATCTCCCTTACACATTCGTCCACAACATCAATTTTCATACAAAAATTACTATCTACTGGTTTCTTCAAAGACTTTGTCATATTAAACTTAACCTGTTCATCACTAATTCTCAACACAAGTTTCCCTTCATGCATATCAACTAATGCCCTACAAATATTCATAAAGGGCCTACCCAAAATCAATGGAAATTCTTATCATCTTCAAAATCCAACATAACAAAATCAATGAGAATTATAAATTTGTCCACTTTTACTAATACATCTTCCACAACTCCAAATGACCTTTTTATGGATTGATCCGTAAGTTGAATCAGCATGGATATTGGTTTGACCTCTCCTAGTCCCAGTTTCCTGAAAATAGACAAAGGAATCAAATTAATACTTGCACCTAAATCATATAAACATTTAGAAAATTCAAAATCACCAACAACACATGGAATAGTGAAACTCCCTGGATCTTGTAATTTCGAAGGCATTTGGCTTGAGATGATGGAACTAAAATTTTTTGTCAACGTTACCATCTGATTATCATCCCAAGTGTGTTTGTGTGTGAGTATATCTTTCAAAAACTTCGCATACTTGGGTATGCACTCCAAAGCTTCCACCAATGACAAATTAATCAGTAGCTACTTCATTTTCTCCAAAAACTTAGAAAACTGGGTATCCACTTGATGTTGTTTTATTCTATGTGGACATGGGAGTTTGTATTTGTACGATGGTGGTGGTACATACGACCTTCTTTCTTCCTTTTCTTCTTCTATCTCCATACTTTTCTCTTTCTCTTGGCTTTCCTTTTTTGCACTCGATTCTTCCACCTGCTTGCCACTTCGAAGGGTAATAGCTTTGAGTTGCTCCTTTGGAATGAACTTAGAATTGCTCGATGAGCTACCTGCACTTCTAGAAAATAAAGTATTGGTAAGTTGACCTACCTACACCTCCAAGTGATCGAACTTCACCTCCATCCTCTTTTGACTCTCCTCTTGGCTAGCAAACATTCTTTTCTGATTCTCTTTTTGAGCTGCCAATTTGGACCCAAAAATCTCCATAAACCTGTCTATTTTGCTTCCCATCGATCCAAGTTGCTAAAACTTCAGAGGTCCTTGTGATCTTGCTTGGCCACCTGCATTATTATTACTCCAAGAAAAATTTGGGTGGTTTTTCCACCTCAGATTATAAGTACAGGAATAAAGATTATTACCTCGCTGTAGCTGGCCTATGTAACTTACCTGTTTGGTACCATCGGCTCCCAACAGAAGACACTCGGCTGAGCCATGATTCTTCTATCCACACAGCTCACATTGCACTTGCATCACCTTAGCTGTAGAGGTAGATGCTCTTTGCATATTGTTTAGCTGCTTTGTAAGAGCCATAATTTGAGCCTACAAAGCAATAACAGAGTCAATGGGTATCATACCTTTTCGTTCTTTCTGCTCCTGTCTGCTCTTCTCACTAGACCACATAGCTGTTGCTTGCTAACTCTTTCAAAAGAATATGAGCTGCTTCCACAATTTTTCTCATTAATGAACCTCCGGCTACTGCATCAATAGTTCCTCTTGTGCTCGGATTCACGTCATTATAAAATATTTACAGTTGGAACTCCCTCGGAAGGTTATAGTGGGGACAACTTCTCGACAATTCTTTAAACCTCTCTCAAGCTTCATTAAGAGATTCCCCATCATTCTGCTGGAAATTCGTGATCTCCTTGATTATCCTCCTCGTCTTGGTTAACAGAAAATACTTTGCGAGGAATGCTTGGGCAAGCTGCTTCCAAGTAGTAATATGTCCCGAATTCAGCGAGTTGTACCACGCCTTAGCTTAATCATTTAACATGAAAGAAAACAATCTTAGCTTCACCGCATCATTGAACATTCCGTTAAATTGTAAAGTATCACAGATCTCCAAAAACTTGACAATATGGGCATTCAGATCCTCATTGGATAGTCCGTAAAATTGGACACTGTTCTGCAATATGTTGAGGATTGCTGGCTTTATCTAAAAATTGTTTTTTTGAACCACCAGTCTTGGAACTCCTTGAGGACTGAATGTTGGCCTCATGAAATCCATCAGTGTGCTCTCCAGTCCTCTTTGTTATCCTTCTTCAATCATATCTCTTTGTGAAAAATTTAGACGCTTTTCCCTTCTTAACTCTCTTTCATGTTTCTTGATGTTGGGAATTTCTTCTTCACTAATTTTTGTCGATCTTTAGGTATTTCTTATGTTCATGTACCTACAAATACACAAGGAAAAGTATCAAAAGCTCTTAAATCAAAGTAATGTAAATTAAACACGACACTAAACAATTAATCCCCAGAAATGACGCCAAAAACTTGTTGAGTGTAATTTACGCAAAACAATCTACTTGTTTTACGCTCAAAAACTACAAGTTTATGGGTCGTGACTTGTAGTTAAAAAGTGGATATCGATCCCATAGGGATTGATGCCCAGACACCATTTAATTTAGATCAAACTTTGCTTAAGAAATGAAATTGTTAAATGGAAATAATCTAGAAATTAAATTAAAATTAAAAGACTAATAATAAACAATTAACAATACCAAAATATAGAGAATTGGAACTTAAGAAGCTAATTACTATAGATCACTTTCTCCTTATTTTGTCTCACTCCTATTTTATTAATTTAATTATGTCCCACCTAAGATTTTCGAATGTATTAACTATCCTCTCTCAAGGTGTAATTAATTTTCTCTAATTAAATTTAATGAAGTCAATTGAACGATCTCTCAACCTACCCAATCACTCCACAAATTTAACTAGTTATTAAACTATCCTATGGGTGATCAATTGAATTAGCTGAGATCTCTCTTCTAAGTAATCAATTAACATGATGATTGCAAGTCTATAGTTTGCCAACTCTCGTTGTACAATCCTACACAAATAACCTTACTCACTCTCTTAATTTATTGCAAGATAGAAATAAAATCAACAATCATAAAAGACAAATTTCATTCAATTCAAAAAAATAAGAGTTTAACAAAAATAGTTTAAAAGCAATCCCTAAAAACAAATAAGCAAATCATAGTCTCTATAACATCACTAACACTCAAATATTCCATTCTACGAAGATTAGAAGAGATAAAATTGACGAAAAATTGAATAAGAAAACTCCTTCTCTTCTTTGCCAAAATCTGGAATTTTTGATGTTGATGTGCTATTTTCCCAATCTTGATGATAATCCTTGAATCTTCACCTTCCTTAAGACTCCAAACTTGTATTCTTCACTCAAGGAGGCTCTTTTTTTATAGAGGGTTTTGTTCTTTTTCATCCATGGAGCCTTAATTATGTTTTATAGTTCCTGCATAATGTCTCAGATTAAACTTCCCACGATCGTGGGAATTGGCATGATTCCCACAATCGTGGGAATTATGACAGAATGTCTCCTCTTCTCTTCTCCTCTTTGATCTCTAGCTCAATCTCCAAGTTGCTCAATCTTCCTTCCTATACAAAAATAATCAATTCTTACCCTAAATTAACATCAAACATAAAAGAACAACAATGAAAATCAAACTAAATGAAAACATACAAAATGAATCCTAAACTACAACAATAATCAACTATTATGCAAGAAATAAATGCCAAATACTTAGAAAAACATAGACTAATGCTGAACTATCATATGTATGTTAATAGTACATGATGATGACTAAATTGGGGATGGATTGATTGTTATATTGGTGTACATGAGTGCTAGAAAATGATGCATGAATGGTAGTTTCTATTATGTTTTTGCATGCGTGAAAGATTTATGAGCTGCCAATTGAATGATGAGGAATTGAATTATATTAGGGTATAATTAATGGACTATTATGAAGGTGTTTTGAATCTGGTATGAAGGCGTTTTAAATTTGGAAAATTAAGGATGTAAGGGTATGTGTAAGAAGTGATTGTTTATGATATAAATGAATAGAATTTAAAGAGCCTAAATGTAGCCAAAATGGAAGTTATATTGATATGAATTGAGATAGCTTTAAAGGACTTGTAATTTGGAAAAAATGCAAGTGTTATCTGTGTTTTAAAGTAAGAGAAATTTTGTGAAAAATTGAGGGAAATTGGATAGTGCACATTCAGGGCACTCATCCCATTATCGTGGGCAATGCTTTGAAATGAAAAACTTCTGTTTTGTGTAATTATTAAACCACATAATGATAAGTCACTTTACATTGGTGTATTTGGACTTGATTGAGGCTTGAAATGAACCTAAATTATTGCTTGATTCATTGGTTAAGGGTTTGATAAGTTTAGGTTGTTAATTGATGTGATAGCTTAAGGAATGGATTATCTTGATATCAATGGATTGAAATCTAGAAATTATGAGTTGTTAAAGGAATTAAGATGTTCTTATGAATGCAAATATGATTCAAAGGATATGAGTAATGTGTATTAGATATAAATGAATGAACATTGGAGACCATGAAGTAATTGTGAGTGAGAATTGGATAATTATATGAACGTATATGGTTGATGAATAAATCAAGCTTACCTAAGGTATAAACCTAGTTGCAAAATGGTAGTATACAAGCTATAAAGTTTGGATGATCTGATAGTGTATAAGTACAGTCAAGATCTTTGTATATTAATATATACCTAGAAGGTCAATTGAGCATGCATTGAAAAATGATATATATATATATGTATATATATATATATATACATACATGTGAATGATTGAATAATCATATGATTGACAACTTAATGATATGTGAAATATGTATGTATTGCATGAAGATAGATACACAAGTTGATCGTCAACATTCAGACATTGCTAGATCATCAAGGAAATAGTTTATCTGGAGCATACTATGAGTTAACTTAGATGTGTAAACTCAATTATATGTGTTTTTGTCTGATTTGTATGCGGAATATGAAATGTGAGAACAATTGTGTAATATCCCGTTTCCCATACTAAAGGTTGGAGCCCTATATCATTGTATATGAGTTGAATCATTTTATCATTCATGAAATGTATTTCATTCAAATGAATATCTAGAGCATACTATGAGTTAACTTAGATGTGTAAACTCAATTATATGTGTTTTTTTCTGATCTGTATGCTGAAGATGAAATGTGGGAACAAATGTGTAATATCCCGTTTCCCATACTAAGGGTTAGACCCTTAGATTATTGTATATGAATCGAATCATTTTAGCATTCATGAAATGCATTTCATTCAAATGCATATCATCAGCATACACACGTGAATTATGAATTCGTACACATTGCAAAGATAGTATATGCACTCAATTGTCATATGCCAGGGTACGAAAGGTTTAAAATGATCATGATGTGAATTATGTCTTGCTTATGTCTTGAATTTCGGTTTGATGGATTACAAGTAGTAAATTTGGAATTAATTGTTACCATTAGAAAGTGATGAATTAAAATGTATAATTAGACTTGGAAAAATGCCAAGTGGCAAGACAAATTGACACATGGAAAAATTAGGATGACTAAGCGTGTGAAATAAGTGACAAATGACATAGATAAATGAGTGACATTTGGCATGGGTAACTTATTAACAAATGGAAGCAATGATTGAGTTACAAATGGACTAGTAATGAGGTGACATTTGGCAGGTTAAGGAGGGGATAAGTGGCTTACATACTTAAGGACATATGTTAATGTAATATGGTAACATCTAGCTTCTAAGGTGTAATGTTTCTGCTGGTGTTGTTTCAGCCTTGCTCATTCTTCTTCTCTTCTCAACACTCACCACTAAAACTTGCTTCTATCTCCTATCCCTGTGTTTTTCCTAAAGCATTGCTAAATTTCCACACCAAATACATACCTTTACCCTTCACAAAATAGCTAAAGAACCAGATTATTGTTGTCTTTTATCATAGCTGAAAACCATCCAATTTCTACCTTGAATTAGGGATGATTTTGCATGCATGGTGGGATAGGTAGACTTGATGAATTGAACTGGAATTGGAAGCTAAATAATTAAGAAAAGTTTCGTTCTTTATGGCATGTTATAATAGAAAGATTATGATGATTGAATTGGGATAAATTGTATATGGCATTGATGTTGAAGTTGTGCTAGAAAATAGAGAATGAATGAGTACTTTTCTAGTTTGTTTTTGCATATACGAAGATGGTAGTTTATGGACTATTGTATGAATGATTTAAGTTGGGATTTTAAGTATAATTGATGAGGAATTCATGCTAAAGATAGGTTTTATTAAGGTGCTTTCAAAACTGGAAAGTTTGACCTGTAGGTGTGTTTGTAAAAAAAGAATGTTAATGACATAAGTGAGCCAAATTTTGTAAGCCTTAGTGTAACCAATATGGAAGTTAAATTAACCAAAAATGAAGTAACCTTAAAGTACATGAAATCTGGAAAATGTCAGGTTTTAGTGATGTGTTTAAGCTTCTAAAATTCGTGAGGTATTGAAGGTAGTAAAGTTACACACATTAGTGATGTTGATGATAAATTCTAGAATTTTAATTTCAGCCTTATTTACATGTTAAACCAGCTGAGAAATTTCACTCTAAATTAGTATATTTGGACTTTATTAAGTTTAGTAATGAGCCTAGATTGTTGCTTGATTAATTGGTTAAGAGCTTGATAAGTTTATGTAGTTAATTGTTGTCATAATCTAAAGAATGGACTGTTTTAATGTGGTTGAGTTCAAATAGAGAAATTCTGATTTGTTAAAGGAATAAATGAGTTTCTTTTAATGCAAACATGATCTTAAAGACATGATAAATGTGTTTAAGGTATGGATGAATGAGCATTGACGAACATAGGGTATTTAAGAATTATAATTGGGTAAATGTATGAATATACAATGCTGGAAAAAGTTTAGTGAATGTATAGATTTAGTTTACTGAAATTCCAGATTTAAAGTAGCAATTGTGTGTGTATTATAAGAGGTTTTTGATCATGGAAATGTTCAAGGATAAGTGTAAAGTGTGGTTGGTGAATCTAGATTAAATCAAACTAATTTAAAAGTACAAATCAGATTGCAAAATGGTAGTATACAAAGTATGAGGATTGAATGTTCAAAATTTATGAATAGTTACAAACCCAGAAAGGTCTATTGAGCATGCATTAAATATGACACACACATACACACACTCACACACACACATATATGATTAAATATTCATATGATTGATCAACTCAGTAATGTGTGAACTATATGTGTGTATTGCATGACAAAAGAAGCATAAATTGATCGTCAGTATCCAGACATTGCCATTTCATCAAGGCAATAGCTTATCTGAAGTTCATTACAAGTTAACCTAGAAGTTTTCCTACTATGACTGAATTCTTTTTGATTAACTTTTAGATATTGAACTGTTATTAATATGATTATGATGATTCCAGACACTGATGGTCTGAGGAGTTTGATGTTCGGGATTGTATTGGAAGTGCCTTCTAAATGTATGTGAATATGGAAAATGTGTACTTAACTAAATGTTGAATGCCGGATTTAAATCCAATGAATGTGATAAATGACTGTGCATATTGAATGAAGTTATTGATAACATATTATATAAATTGATGCATTCCATCATATTGTTATACATGATCAGATAAAGGAGTTGTGACCGGAGTGACCAGTGTGAAAAAGAGCTTAAAGCTCATAAATGTGCACAAAGAGCCACAGGCTTAGTTATTAATGAGCTCGGTATCCATAATTAGTATGTGACAGAATATGAAATGAGCCCGGTATTCACAATGAATACGGGACAGTAAATAGGCACTCGGTCATAACATAGTAAAAATGAAAGTAGAGTCATATGTGCATTTGCATATATAACTTTACATATATTATGTGAATGATTGCGAAGAATTACTGAATTGTGTTGATATAATGATATGCAATTTTTGTTGATGATATGAATGATTGAGATAAATGATCGGATTATTCTGAAATGAGTATATGAAATGTTTGAAGTTTATTATGTATTGTTGAGAAATAAGGTATAGTGTGAAATTGGTTTATACTTGTAATATTTGTGTTATGACATGAGAGAGCACATCAATGATGGTTCACTTACTGAGTTCGCAAACTCATCAAAATTGTAATGTTGATTTTCAGGTACGAGGCAGACTTAACTTCTAAGTTGATATAATAGAAGTCTAGTACTATCAATTTTGGAAACAAGAACGGCTCAAAGGTATAACACCTGTGGAGTCTAGATAGAATACTTTTGTTTAGCTTCTCCTTTCATGTTGAACTTTTTATATAGAACTTTAAACTCCCAAATGTTATGTTATATATAAACATGGATTATGAAATGTAATGACAATGTAAGTAAGTTTCATTTTTTAAATGAAATGAGGAGTTTTGATCTTTGGAAATTCTTACGTTTTGTATGATGCTATAATAAGTTGATGCAATTTCTCTAACATGCCATTTTCATAAGGTATGTTCTTGAATGTTCTCTAGATGTTCGGGCATATGCTCTATGGTAGTGGTGTGTTACATCTTTGGTATCAGAGCATGGTTTGGCATTCTCAGGGACATATAAGAACATATAGACATGATATATAGTGAGAGACTCGTATAGTGATCACACTTATTAGTTGTTGTAGGTCATCTGCTATAGGAGATCGAGTCATAAAGTCAGTTGACCTTGAGTCTATAGGAGCCAATAGAGAGTCTCCAGTACCTTAGTTTGGATAAATGTCTTTGAGAATTCCTGAAAGGAGAGATAGAAGGTATGATAAACTTAGGAAGTAGGGGGCTGTAGACTTCTATGGAAGTGCAGACCTGTGAAGGCAGAACGTTGGTTGGAAAGAACAAAGAGGGTGTTTGATTAGATGGACTGCAAGTCTAATGAGAGGTTTGACTACACAGTCTCACTACTGTAAGGTCCTACTTCTTAGTGGTGGAAGTCTATTCCTGGCAGTTCTGCCCGACCATGTAGACTGACATGTGAAGACTTCCTAAGGGTTTTTAATGAGAACTATATGCCAAAAATGTACCTGGATAGCAAGATGAAGGAGTTTCTAGATTTGAAACGGGGAAGTCTTACTATAGTTATGTATAAGGTACGGTTTAATGAGTTAATGGGGTATGCTACTGCCTTGATTCTGACTGATGAAGATAAGTGTAGGCGATTTGAGGATGGACTGAATATGTAGATTAGAACGAGGTTGGCCATTACTAATTTGAGTAGTTTTATTGATCTGCGAGCTGCCTCAATCCGAATTGAACAGTTATTAAAAGATGGACAAGGAGAGTATAGGTAGGAGTTCAGAATGAAGAGACATGGTGAGTCTTAAGTTGATTCTAGTAGGAGATTTAGTAAATGCTAGAACAAATCATTCTGATCATAGACTAGATCGAGATAGTCAAGGTTTAGACCGAGAGGCAGATTTGTACAAGCTGGTAATGGTAGAGGTTAAGTATCAGGAGGACAAGCACAACAGATGTCTAGTTGTGAGCACCATAGAAAGAAACATGGTAGGGAGTATTGGAAGTTATCAGGAGCTTGCTTTCATTGTGACTTTTTTTAGCATCAAATTAGAGACTGTCCCGCAACTTTAGGACCACAGTCTAGAGTGAGAGGGGGATTAGTGACTAAGATGACTGTTCAACAAAGTAAAGCTAATGGAGCAAGACAAAGAGGTAGAGGTAAAGGTAGAACAAGTTCAGTAGGTCCTAGTATTAGGACTAAGGTATGGAGTAATCAGTCACAGTGTCAGGCCAGAATCTTTGCTATCACCAGACATGAGGTATAGTACTCCCCAGATGTTGTTATAGGTGTATTAAATGTCTTTCAATTTGAGGCATTTGCATTGTTAGATCCAGGATCTACACATTCATTTATCACACCACATCTAGCGTCTAAACTGTATTGTAAGAGAGAGATGTTGAAATTTGGCCTAAAGGTAAGTACTCCGGTAGGTAGTACTACAATGATTAGGAAAGTTTGTAAAGGAAGCATTATTTGAGCTGATCAGACGGAGTTGGAAGCTAATTTGATAGCATTGCAGCTAAAGGAGATAGATCTTATTTTAGGTATAGACTGGCTTACTGCACATAGACTTGTTTACGAATTGTTACATTAAGGAAGTCATCCTTAAATTTCCTAATCAACCAAGAGTGATATTTCGAGGTGTTATTCAACTAGTGCTAGCTAGGTTGATTTCCTTAATGAGTGCTCTCAGACTAATTCGTAGTGGATGTGAGTGTTAGATCGTGAAAAGAAAGCATGCCATATTTAGAGAATCGGTAGATTTCAAAACTTTTTAGAAATCTTATTTGCAGCAGAAGCAATATATCCAAATCATCATGCCAATCTATATATGATATGGTATAAGGATAATAATAAACAAAAACAATATAGTGATATTACCGACTCCTTCGCTACAACTTTAATTTCTCGCTGCGCTATCCTCTCCTTCTTCTTGTAACCAAAACCTTTACTTTTGAATCCTTTTCTTTGTCAATCTATCCTTTCCTTGTTATTGTATCCTCAACAAATTTGATTTACCTCTTGTTCTTCCAGGACAACTTGGTTAACAAAATCCTTTGGTGGGAAAGGAGAAGAAAATATTTGGAGGATATTTTCTTAGAAGAAATGAACTAAAAATAAGACTCTTCTCATACAAATTTCGGCTAACTCATGCATGAAAGGAGAGAGAGAGTCAAACCATGCAAGAACACCTTCTTACACCCTCACAGAATGAAAGAAGAGAATAGCATCCAATGCATTACTTCTTACTTTAATCAATCATAAAGTAGCCAACAAATGAGACTCTTCTCATTTATCTTGAAGATGGCTATATAAAAAGACTATTAACCTAAATATGACCTATCAATTTTGGTTTTGGAAGATGGAAGAAGGAATATAGTCCATCCAATGCACATCTTTCTTTTTTAATCCAATTAATGCCAATAGGTTATATACTAACATTAAAAGATAACCATTAAACCATTTAATGGTAAGTTCATAACTCCATTTTATGATGATAAACCATAATAAAGACCATCTTTATTTAGCAATTTAATGTCAAATGTGCAGCTGCACAATCAGTCCATTAAAACCGAAATTCCTACTCCTTTCTTTAAAAAATTTGTCTTAATATAATTAATCTAATCAATTAAATACCAAAGTCTAGCCCATTTCTAAATGAACATTTGGGCTTCTAATGAACCATTAATTAGTGCAAGCCCAACATTCAATTATAGGCTTCTAAATCCTCCATTTATATTTCTTACTTAGCTTCATAACCTTCCTTGAAGCCAAGTGTGGAATCTTGGACTTTGATAATTCAAGCTCCAATAAGCCTAGAATTAATTTAATCTTATTAAAATTAATTCTAGCTTATTAACTAAATGTCATTCCACTAAAGACAATTAGTTGAACTCTTGAACTATTAAAAAATATGAGAACACAAATTTTATGTCCAATTGTAAACCCTTTTTAGAACCTTATTATAGCCATTCGCACAACAAAGGGTAAAATTACTGTTTTGCTCTTATGTTGGTTTTTCCTTCTAGATCTACCATTTTACTTTATATGGTGATTAACACACAAGATCTCATCTTCGTGTTAAGACTTGAAGGGTAGCTAGTCCATCAAACTACTGGCGCCAGTTTAATCACCAAATCTCCTTAAAACATGTAGAAGTGATGATATCACTATAAACTCTTTATTTGAGTGAATGTTCCCCGATACATGTTTCAATTAATAATTCCAAC
>JAOQMS010043318.1:0-12018 GCA_027563885.1 Erythroxylum longipes
TGGGGTTTATGAACAATCATGAATTGTTGAACTGTGCATTGATGTTACTGAACTGAAACTAAAGTAAAAATGAAGAGTTCATCAACTATAAATGATAAAATTTTGATAATGAAGTGTTTGATAAAATGGATATCATGTTATGAAAAAGGATAGGTTTCATGAATGATATTATGTAGTTGAAGAGGTTAAATCAATTGATTAGAGTTTGATAATTTCACGAAAACAAATTGGTACGTGAATGAGTATAGAATGATGTTGTGTTTGTGGTAAAGTAATCTAGAAAATTGAAGTGAACTTGGTGTTAAAATGTATGTGAGTTTCGAACAAACAGAAGAAAGGAGGAAGAAAAACACAGTAGGGCCTGATCATGCACCTGCACGATCGCGACCCTTGCTAAGAAAGATGAAAGTCACGATCGTGCACATGCAAGATCGCGACTCTGTCGAAAAGTGCACGATCGTGACTCGAGAGGCTATATCAAAGGGTGTTTGTTTGAATGTTTTTCAACCTAATTCAAGTAAGGATGTTACCATATGAGGTATGTAGGTTTAAATGAAAACTTAAATGAATTTAATTGATGTTGAATGAAAGGATTAAAATGAAGAAAGGGTATTGAGGATTAAAAGAATGTTTTGAAGGTGTTGTAAATTGTTTATAAAGAATATTAAAAAAACATACCTGAGAAATTGTTATTGAACATGCATGATACATGATACATTCATAAATGTATTTATGACTTATTGTTCTTATAAAAATGCAAATAAGTGACATATAAATGTATATGATTGCATATAGAGGACCACGTTGAGCGACAGCTTCCAGACATTGTCAGGACTTCAAAGCAATAAGCTAAAGGGAGGATTTGTGAGTCAATCTAGATGAAATTCCTAGGATTGATTGATGGATTATGTTTAACTTCCAATTATCGAAATGTTTGTGATTTGTATTGATATTCGGGAATGTATTGGAAGTGTTCTGTTTGTATATGAAATTTGAATGATATCTGTTTGCAACTGATTTCTGAATACTCAACAAAAGTTGAATGCTGTACTAAGGTCCGATGAATATAAGATTCTGTCTGTGCATCATATGTGAATGCTATTCATGGCATATTATGTTATTTGATGCATTTCATAAAATGTATGTTTAGATAAAGGTGTTGTGATCAGAGTAGCCAGTCTGAAAGAGCTATAAGCTCAAAATTCTACACTTAGAGCTTTGCTCTGTGATTTCCGTATAATTCTGCACATAGAGCTTTGCTCCATGATTTCTGTATCTGACTGAGACCAATGGGCCAATATCTGTATATGAATCTGAAAGGCACTCGGTCACAACAAATAATAACAAATTTGGAGTTTCATATGCATCTGCATTCGTATATTAATGATTATGAAGTATATGCTTGTGAAATCTTTTCTGAAGTTGTGATGTTAAAGGCATATGTCATGATAACATGATTGATTAGGTTATACAAGTTCTGAAATAATGTACGTGATGTGTATAACATTCATTATGTCTTATTGTGATGGTAAATGTTGTCAAATTAGTTGGTTCTATAATATTTGTGTGTTTGCTTGTTATGAGATCATTAATGATGATTCACTCATTGAGTTCGCAAAACTCATCAAAAAATTACAACGTGAGTTTTTAGGTACGAGACAGGAGACCTAGATTTCTAAGATCTTCTAAAAGAACATTTTGGACTAGACATAGCTCAAAGGTTTTTCAGCTGGCAATTGAGGAGTTCTAGTTATAACTATTTAGTTTTTTTTTTCTATATCATGTAGAACTTGTGTATAAAGGTTGTAAATATTGGTTTTAATGTCTACTATGGAAACCTTTATGAATGAAATGAAGAGATGAGGTTTTTAAGTATTGTGTTTTCTTTATGATGCCATTTAAGAGATTAGGTTTGATCCAGCATACCATAGTCATAGGATATGTACTTCAATATCCTCTGGATGTTCAGGTACGTAAATTATGATAGTGGGATGTGATAATTAAATAGATCATAAATAGTATCAAAACATAGCAATCTCTATATAAGATAACTTTAGTGACCTTAAGTCAAAGAATCACTTAGACAATCATCACAATGAGAATTGCATTGATATACAAGTAATGTTCCAAATGGATTTCTCATGTCGGATCTGTTCAATGAACTTGTTCTTTAACAAGCACCCATATGTTTATTTAAGTATCTCTATACTTTAGCCTATGAGATCGGCTACTTCCTTCATAAGAAAGAACATAACGTTTGCTAATCTTTTACGTTCTATTAATGTCCATTCTTAATAAAACAATAACTAGGAACAATTTAGGGATAATATATAAATGCAATATGAATCTCATAATTATAATCTCATTATAATTTTATTTGCAGTATATAATTATCCCATGGACTTTATCGTATACATCTAAGCATATACAAGATAAAGAATGCTTTTAATAATTTGTCACTAAACTATAACCAAAACTATTGACTGTAGAGCATAAACCAACAATCTTTCACTTGCACTAAGCCAATTATTTTAGTATCTCATACTTTATCACCATATGATGATTATTTTACTACTGGGATAGTGGCTTAATGGGAGAATTCTATAAGATTCTCTATAGTGATCTCTTACTTAAATCCTACAACTCTCATCTTAATTATCATCATAATTAAGAAAATTTGCCTAAACATATTCTTGGATCTTTAATGAAACGTTAGCTCCTTATGCATTCCCAATGGCTCTAATGTTCTACAGTACATTAACGTCTTAAACAATGCAAGGAAGTATATCAAGTTTATTAAGGAACTTATTAATCCAATTAATCATTTCCACCAAATGAAAAATGTATTCTGGCTTAATTAGCAACCATTGTAATATTATAACCTTTCCAATCTTGAATGATATTTTTCTAAGTAAATAAACCTTAATTATAATTTGCTTCTAAATTAAATATCATTATCTCCTTGAACTCAAATATTAACTCATATATAGAATAATGGATACTTTTAATACTTCGCAAGTATTTGATATCTCAAATACTAAACACCTTTAGTACATTATCTATATAATTCGATTTAGAATAAGTAAAAAAAATTCCAATCTCTATAGATCTAATTCTCATAATTAATTTGTTACCTTTTCATATCCAATAAGAGTTGTTTTTAGACAATTATGTTTTCAACTATTGAAAGTTAGAATTGTTGTTTTCTATAACCAATATATCTCCACATACTCTCACTAAAGAGCACAACTATACTTCCACTAACCTTCTTGCAAACATAAACTCACAATCATCTTCAAAACAAACTCTTTGAATTCATCATGAAAGTGAATCTTTCAACGTCTCGTAGCCTTTCAACTATACATCAAATGTATCAATAAAGGCAATAGTTCCAATTTAATGTATGGTTATGAGATTTAAACTTTTTAATTTCATCTTACTCCCACTACTTACCTTAAGAACCATTCTCCTATTAGTATACATTGAATCAAACAATTCGTTTAATTGGTCTATAAGATTATATCCAACTCTTTGGATATCTCATAAACTTTTATTATCCAATTTAGTTCTAAACTTAATGGATAAATTTATGCTTTAACTAAGCATCACATCCTTAGATCATTAACTTAGACTATTTCAAAGACTTAGCATTTCACATCTAATATCAAATCTTGCTAATTGATTCAATTGGAATTATAGAATGTAGGTCATAGTATTAGGCATTGTTGTAAAAAAAAATACTATTGAATTATACAATATCTCATATTGCATTTTTATCCTTACATAAATCCATACTCTTAGTTATAAAGGTATTCACTAAAGAATCTCATTCCCGATAGATAACCAAAAATTTAAAACTCATCAAATCGATCTCATCGAAATGCTTCAGCATTCTCAATGCTTAATTTCTACCTAGATCTAAAAATTTGAACCTTTCAAAATTTTAAATCATTATTTCATTTAATACATATGACTATATCATATAAAGTCATTACTAATATAATGAAATATAATATTATCCTTTTGTGAATTGTTATTTCATCCAATACATCACATGTATAAGATTTAACAATTCAATACCATCATCATCATTTCACCAAAGGTTGATTTGGTTAATTCACAAGTTCCATACGATTCATAAGCAAAAGGATATATATACCCTAGTATGTAACTTTATGATTCTCGTTATGTTGATTTAATCACTATGGCATAAAAGGATACTCTCGGTTATCCTACTTTTAATTCTTGCCACTTATGTTAAGCATAAGTCTCCTTTGATCTAACATATACAAACTCTTTGTATAAAATTGGATCAACTACTTTTACTTAACATTCTATTTCTAGCCATGCATTGAACATTACAATAATGTTGAATCTAAATTCAGTATCACATACTCATAACTATGAATTAGAAATACATATGATCTCTATCATATCACATATAGGCAAGAAAATTCATGCAATCATTTTCTTCTTATGAAATCTATTATCATCCTATAGCAAAGTCTTTAATTGTAGTCCATAATTATGCTTTTAATAGGCTAAATTAAGTGGAACAATTCCATTAAGGTACTATATCTTTTAGCACTACTCAATGCAACCTCTTGCATCTTGCTAATGTCAATACATTTTTTCATCTATATGACTTTGACATATCTCTAAAACCTTATCACTGAATCCTTAATGATGGATTATAGCAAAATTGCATAATTGAAATACAATTTTTCTTTTCTAACTTTGAGAACTCTTCTAAAACATAATCCTATGTCTAAGAAATTTAGTTCAACTCTGAGTATCACCTATACTAAACAACGTAAATTCCATTCAAAACAAAATTAAATGTAAAAAAAGTAGTTAATTATATGCCATGAATACCAAATGAGATTAGGACTTTAATCATGCATTTGGTTACTCGTACTATTTTATTCGAAATAATAGCCCTCACTATTATTCGAAAAGATTACTCTAATATTTCTATTAGGCTAAGATTCCATTCAAATATAGTTGATCTTGAGTTTTCTTAACAAACCAACTACACTTAAATTAGGTAGATAACAACTTTATCAATCACATCTCATATGACTCTTAGATCCGTTAGGTGATAACTCTTGTCAATTATATGTTATTCCTAATCCTGCCTCTAAATTCATGTGATCATGAGTTTGCTCATCCAAATCACACAAATTTAGTTAAGTAGAACTCACTGTTATAAGACTAAACATGTTCAGGTTAAAGCAGCCTTAAGTTTGCTCGACAAGCCAACTATAAACAAAACTCTGGTTTATTCTTATAACAATGAAGACAACAATCATGTTCTCAACATATACTTAATATTTTAACGAGGGATTTAATTTTGTTCATCTCCTCAAACATAAAATTGCATGTAAAATATCATGTTTATAAAGCATACAATTTAACATGCATCCAATATATATATCAATCATATAAATAAAGTATGCATCTTATGCACTCATAATTAAATTGTATGCATAAAATATCAAGCTTCGTTTGATTCTAATTATTGATCTTCATAATCTAGAATAATATTTTGAACTTTTTGAAAAAATTAAATTAGATTAAAACCACTGATTCCTAAATAAATTAAATTCCTATTCCAAATAGAAAATTAATTTGATTTGAAAGTAACCAATTGGAAACTATTTTCAATTTATCTTAACTCCTTTAACGAAATTTAATTGAAAATAATTTTCAGTAAATTATTCTTCTTACTTATTATAATATATAAAAACTCCTTTTCCAAAATTATATACGTAACACTTTCTAATCCGATTAAAATATTTCTAATCTAATGAGCAATTACTATTTCTAATCTCATTATAAATTACTTTTACTTAATTAGAAAACTATTTTCTAATATTAAAAAGAAACTACTTTCAAAATTAAATAAAACATTTTTCAAATTTAATTAAGAAAGTCTTTTATATTATTTACTTAGAGATTGATTTCTTAATAAATTAGAAAACCTTTCTTTAATAAATTAAAAAACTATTTTAAAAAATTAAAGAAAGTTCCTTTTCTTGATAAATAATTGAAAACACTTTTCAAATTTTAATCAAGAAAATATCCTTTCTAATAAATCAAGAAACTTATTATTAATAAATAAAGAAATAATTTCTAAATGAATTGAATAATAATTCTCTAAACAATAAAGTTATAAAATTTATTTATCTCAATCAAATTGAAATAAATATATTTAATTAAGAGACAACTTTCTAATTATTTAAGAAAATTTTTTTCTTAATTTTAAAGAGTCTAATTAATTAATTTCAATCTAACTGAAAATAATCAATTCTAATTTTAGAAACTACTTTTCTAATTAATTAATTTCAATATAATTGAATCTAATTAATTCTAATTTTATAAACCATTTTTTTGAAATTAATTAGTAATCAATATAATTATTAATCTTAATAAAATTAAGAAAATAATTATCTTAATTTTGGAATTGAATTGTATGATTAATATAATTTAATAATTCAACATCTTGAAAAATTAAAATAAATTTCAAAATAATCTTAATAAAATAACCCTTTGAAAATAATTTTCAAAACAATTAGAAAACACTTTTCTAAATTTGTTAGGGATCTAAACCTACTTAATTTTAATTAAAAATTTTAATTAAAAGAAGGTTTAAAAAATATCACATCATGCTTGCGTGTGCAGGACATGACATTTTCAGTCAGCAGAGTCTGTACCACAAAAGTTGTTTTTGTGTGGGGCTTGTGATCTAGGGTTGATGTCTCCTTCCGCGCCACCACCGAATGGTTTTTCTTGCCACCGTTCGCCTCGCCTTCGTCTGAAGCTAGTCGTCACTAGCTTCTCCTTACGCTATACTTCTCCGATCGCAAGCTCCTGCCGACACCGGTTGCGTGAAACCGTCGACAATTCCAGGATTCTCCCCGCTTTTGCCGCCGCCAGTCGTCACTTGCTCCTGCCCACTGTAGCCGCAACTACGACAGCTCCTCACAGTCGCCATTTATGGCGGCGATCACCCAGACGACAAACCAATGGCAACAATCGACACTGGCTCCATATAAAGCGATGCTCGCCGCTTCCAAACGGCTGTCTACAGCATGTGGCAGTCCCACGCCATCATAAGCCAGCATACAACGCAAGCAATCAAAATGCAATGCCAAATTTCAAACAGCCACAATCGTTTTCCATATTCTCAAACAAAAACAAAACCAACACGCATTCGGTTTCTTTACAATATAGGTTTAGGATATTTAGAAGGCAAAACTCAATACCCAACTATAAGCATACTATTATTCCAGATTGAGTTTTCGGGACTTCTAGCTTTCTAATTTTCTGGGTTCAAAATTCAATGAAATTTCCTTATTCGCCCAATAGTAAAATATCAAATCAATCTATGTTTTATTTTGTGCATAGAAGTTTTTGTAATGGAACAAGCAATTTTAATTTTCCAAAAACTAGTAATTGCAACAACTAATGTTTTCCAGAAAACAAAAACCCATCCAGAAATTGCAATCACAAGCAGGACTAATAAACAGTTGATTTTTCTAGACACTCTTACAACAAAACCAGTGCATAAACAAATCCAAAAAATCAAAGCAGAAAACAGCCAAAGAACAAGGAGAAGTTCCTTCGAGAATCAAATCTGATCTGATTTTTTAAGTCCAAATTTCAGTTAATAACAATAAAAAATCTAATTAAATTATAGAATTAAAATCCCGCTCTGATATCACTGTTGAGAAATCAGTTTAGAATATGACCCAACTGCAGCAGAACACTTACGAAACTTTTTCATAACTTTTAATTTCCTGAAACACCAAGATCTTTTTAATTCTATAAAATGATTATCTCATAATCATAATAAAGCATGAATCTAAATTCATACCTTGTTTCGAAGCTTGATCATAATCTTGTCGTATCCCTCAAACAATTTTTGAAACCGATCTGTCTCAACCACCATAACCGCATAAATGTCCGGCCTCTAACGATATCCACAAAACAGGTCGAGATAACTCTGTAACTCTTGCAGAGAGGATTAAGCAAAAAGTACTAGCTCCATAAAGCTTAAGCCTATTTATAATAAGCTTTGGACGTTTTAGTAATTTAATTGAAATTAAATTATAATTTTGATTAAACTTTAATTAAAATTAAAAATAATTCTAATTAAATACCAATTATGCCCAAATAAGATTCAATATCTTATATTGGTCCTTATTTATTAAATATCTCATATTTAATCATAAAGTTTTTCAAACTTTACAATTAAGTCCAACTTGATTAAATTAACTTTACTTTCTTCAACCCATTCTATGTTTGAGACTCATTAGATGCCCAAATATGTTGGCAATGAATATAAATTATATTTATAATTCATAATTAGAATTAGATAAATTAAAACTCCTTTTACTTTATCTTTAATTCTCTAATTAAACAATTTATAATCATAGATTAAGATTGACATCTAGCAGCAATACATCATGGCCACCCAAATATTTAAGAATGTCAAAGTGGTTTTGATTAACTTTTTTGTGCATGATTTTTCCATATAATTCAATCATTTCATCGTACAATGTTCCGATTAGATATAGAGAATGAAATTAATGTCTACTATATTTTAAGTCCAATCATATTAGTTCTCTATCATTAGTTATTGATTCAATTAATGATATTTGTGAACTATTTATAAAATGTCATTCCACCTTAGCCAAGGATTTCTTGAATCAATACTAATCTAGAACAACGAAACATTCTCCCTAATTACTTTAGGGTGATGAATCATATCTTAATCACTCAGCTACCTCGTTATAGTTCATGCTACATTCACTGACTACCAATTAAACGACCCATGGTTAAATAGATCATAAGTACTATCAAAACATAGCAATCTCTACATAAGATAACTTTGGTAACTTCAAGTCAAATGATCACTTATATAATCATCATAATGATAATTCTATAGATATACAAGTAATGTTCCAAATGGATTTCTTATGTCAGGTCTATTTAATGAACTTGTTCTCCAACAAGCACCCACACGTTTGTTTAATTATCTCTATACTTTAGCCTATGAGATTGGCTACTTCTTTTATAAGGAAAAACATAACATGTGCAAATCTTTTTATGTTTTATTAATGTCTAGTCTTAATAAAACAATGACTAGAAACAATTTAAGGATAACACATAAATGTTATATGAATCTCATAATTATAATCTCATTAAAATTTCATTTGTAATGTACAACTATCCCACGGACTTTATCATATACATCTAAACACGTACAAGATAAAGAAGGCCTTAATAATTTATCACTAAACTACAAACAAAACGATCAGCTATAGAGCATAAACTAACGGTATGAAGGAGCTTGATGTCCACCTTGAAACCACCAATAGCGAGAGGAGATGAAGGAATGAAGACAAAACCAATGGTACCCTACTTTGAAGAAGGCAGAAGTCCCCTCTTATTTTTATTAATTTTATGTTTTTAACAAAGATTTAAAAATCAGACCAGATATCCAACCAGTCAAAGAAAAATTTTAAGATTTAAAATCACAATCGGTATTAAACCACTATAAAACTAGTATATAACAAATAAGAAGTAAAAATTATAAGAACAAGAAAAATATAGTATAAAACAAAATACTTTGTTGAAATCAAAAATGAACTAAAAGTTCCTATTAATATATAATAAATCTAATAATTTAAAATAAGATTGAATCTAACATAAATTTTAAAATAATAATAATAAATTGTATTTCTATATTATCATTTACTTAAAGACACGTAGAATTTGAAGTGTGCTTAAAAAAGGTCAATATAAAGAACTCTAACTTTATTCTAACTTCTTTTTTAATGTCCTTTAGACATACTTCTTTATAGTTTAAATATTATTTTAACACATTCTTAAATTATCTTAAGCGAAATTACTTATATATGCTAATTAATAATTTAATTTATTAAACAAATTCATGATAAAAATAATATTTAGTTTTTAAAAAATAATAATTTAAAAAATTTCGATCAAAGTATAAAGAGATAAATAAAGAACCTAAATTTGACAAATATAATTTATTAGTGAGATTAAATAAATTTAGTATTTTCTAAGGATAAAAATAGTAATTCATTTTTTAACAATAACAATTAAAATTTTTAAATTAAAATATAAAGAGATAAATAAAGAATATACAATTTGAAATATATAACTTATTACCTAAATTGTATGAAAGACTTGAAAAGAGAAAAATCATTGAAAATTCAAAAGATTTCTAAAATATACCTGTTAAAAGTCTCAATTTTCCTGCGACAATGTTGTATTCGGTTAAAATTGTGTGCTACAGGTGGCCTCAATTGTAGAAAGGAGGAAGAAAATTGCTGCTCGTGGGTCTCACAACTAT
The DNA here is from genome assembly GCA_027563885.1 of Erythroxylum longipes. Classification (NCBI taxonomy): domain Eukaryota; kingdom Viridiplantae; phylum Streptophyta; class Magnoliopsida; order Malpighiales; family Erythroxylaceae; genus Erythroxylum; species Erythroxylum longipes. The sequence goes on from JAOQMS010043318.1 coordinate 10,388, forward strand.
GTAAGCAAATTCTTGCTCGTGGGTCGCACATGTTTGGCTTACAGACTGACAAGCTTTTCTCAAGAAATCGGTAGAATTATTACTTAATTGGTCGTTTTTTCTCAAAAGTTATGAACACAATCTCGGTCAGAAATTAGGTCGGTTCGTAATTATTCTAGTCGTCCAGTTCTATTTTAAAATTATTGGTTTTTAAGTTTTTTTATTACATTAATTTTCTAAATTATATCCATATTAAATTAGTTTAAATTCTTAATAATACTAAAATTATTTCTAATTAGTTGAAAAATATTTTAAAGAGGTTTATTTTTATTAGGACTATTTTAAAATTTATTTTAACTTTTTAAGAGTTGAATTATTAAATTAAACTAGTTATTAAATCAACAATCAGCAAAACTTGAAAGGAGTTATCTTCCATATTTGATTATGTTAAACATAATTAGTATAATAATCAGAACTTATTTTAAAATTAAAATAATTACATTCTGAATCATATTAAGATTAATAATTAATATTTTATAAAATTATCTTGTAGAGATTAAATTAATTGTATTTCAATAAAATTGGAAATAGTAATTAATTAAACTCCTTTAGAATTAAGGAAAATATTTTCTAAAGTAATTAAGAAAGGTGTTTCTTAATTAAAATTATTTATTTAATTTGATTGAAATAAGATAGGTTTATTATTTGTGTAAAGGGTTATTATTCTATTTTATTTAGAAATTGTTAGCTTTATTTAGTATTTTAGAAAAATATTTTTTAATTTTTAAGGAATGATTTTAAAATTATTAAGAAATTAGTGTTTAAATAAATAATGTAAAAAATTTATTAGTTAAATTTAAATATTTTATTTAATTTTGAAAACATTTTCTTTTTTATATTAGAAAATAGTTTCATAGTAAAGAAAAGTTATTTCTAATTAGATTACAAAGTTTAATAATTGGACTAAATTGTCTTATAAAATTTTTAAAGAAAAGAGCTCTCTAAATTATGATAAGTGGGAAAAGTAATTTATTGAAAAATATTTTTAATTAAATTGCTAAAAGAATCAAGATAATTGAAAATTGTTTCTAATTGAATTTTAAAATTATTTTCAAATCAAATTAAACTTCTATTTGGAATAAGAATTTGATTTATTTAAGAATCAATTGTTTCATCAAATTTAATTATTTAAAAAGTTTTAAATATTATTTTATATTATAGAGATTACTTCAATATTTATAATAAAAAAGGATTTGATGTTGTATACATATAATTTAATGTTGAGCTGTGTTTATATGTGTATCACTACTCATTTAATTTGTGCTTGATGAGACCATTTAAAAATTAAACATCTCATTAAAAGTAAATACATGTTTAAAACATGATTGTTCTCATCCATAACTATAAGAATAAACATGAGTTCTAATTATTAATTGTAGCATCCGACTCCCGCAATGACCCGAACCCGACATCGTGGGTGATGTCCGAGTCCGTGTCCCGCAAAGGCGGCATGCTAGAGCACTCAATCATTCAGAAATCAGTATAATAATTTTTTTTTCCGCAAACATAATATGTGGAAATCTATAACCAATTTAGGCCCATTTTCCTTCACAAACATTTCCAATCAACTTAATACAATCAACCAAGTTATC